>QKRW01000080.1:2500-106335 GCA_003260565.1 Monilinia fructigena
AACACTACCCGGTCCGCATCCATATCCTCCACTAAGGTGCAAATTTTTGAGAGTGGAACGATGCCGCTTGAGGAACGAGACGAGCAGGGGCCTGGAACGTCGGTCTGATGGAGACGTAGACTCTCTAGATGAGGTATTTTGATATTGTAGAAAGAATCTTGCCATGCTATCTGAAATTCTGGAGTCATATTTGTAGCAAGATTCATTACAAACATCAAAATCCAACCTTCGGAGATGCTGTGCTGAAAATAAAAGATCGGTTATTCTCTGGGCGACGAGTGAGTCCTGCCAAGAGGTTAAATCCATAATCCAGAATCCAATTGATAATTGGCTTGAGGGGAGAAAAAAGTCCAGTGAGCGATTTATATGGATGCCCAGGATACTTGGATAACAAGCAAAGTCTATGAAGAGAAGGTTGCAAAGGAATGAAAGGGGAGATCCAAGTTCCTGGATTGATAAACAATCCATGGGTAGACAGTCAAACTCAGCGGATGAAAGTGGCACGTGGCTGCATTAATAGCCGCTACAAACTGAAGTGTAATACCATTGAGACAGATCATCAAGCCATGAACTGTGTTCTTTGCTCTTCAATTGTCGAGTTCCAATTGGGAACCCATGTTGATGTTGATTGAAAATGTCTTCCGAAAGTGGATACTGAGGGAAGTATGGTAAGATTTCTAAAATTTTGGAAGATTCCCGAAAGCATGTGCCAAGTAAACTGGGTCACAAACCCGGTTCGTTTGCGATTCGTCGTCGAAGGATTTCCCTTGCATCTGAGAAGTAAAAGGTCCATTTCCTCGCATCACTTGAGTCCAGAATATCACTATCGACTTGATTGTTCGAGCTAGATGTGGGCATTCGATACTTCGCGCATCTATCCATGTCCGTTGGTTGACAATGAGGGTGAAGTTAAAGCCATCTCGAAATAGTTCTTTCTGTCCCAGTTATAGCCCAAGCTCGCGATGTTAACCGTAGGGATCCTGCATCTTTAACCTCAAAGATAATCGAAGATATTTGCTTTAATTTCGGAGGGGAGATCGAGACTGAGACCTGAAGCATCGAGTATCTCTTCGTTTTTGGGCAGTTCTGGTGAGGTTGACTTTCGGACTTGTGGCCCTTTATCAGGACAGGCATTTGTTAGGATCGAAGCACAATAATGAGAACTGACGTTGATGCAACAAGAGATGAGAGGAGTAAAAGCAAGCATAAGCATAACCAAAAATGGACACAAAGGATTGTTAGTTTTTAGGAATGCTGTTGATAATGAAAAAAAGAACAATTCTAGATATGAAAAGGGAAGAAATCACCAAAGACAAGAACGATCCATGAAGTAACCTAGTTCGGAACACGAAACTCAACTCCAAGGATCTAAGATAGCTTCGCAAAATCCATCAAAAATACAACTACCGATTAAATGAAATTAATTACTGAATAGAGGAGATCTTGAGCTCACAGCACTATGATATCTTGATTCTGGAATACCCGTACGTCAATTTTCGACGTCTCTGATATCCAAAAGGCCATACCTCCGCGCAAAATTATACAAAAACAACAGTGTACCATTGGTAGCTGACAGAAAATCCAAGATCCCATGAATAAAAGGTTTTGAAAAAAGTGGATGTTTGTGAAAATATCATCTCAAAACCCTAACGCCATTGCTCATTACAACCAAATGTCAAGTCCATGTCCGTGGTATCAGTACTATTTCCCATTATGTCCCACCGTGATTCTTCTTATAGAATTTCGTTTCCCATGTCCAAAAATCTTAATTGAATTCAATATCCAGAAAATCAATCATTCCGCGACAGTATCTATCACCCACAGCTTAACCCACAAACTTCACATAACAGAACACCCAAACATCCCGAAGCGACATCGTCTTCGTCGTTTTTTCTTTCAGTTTGTTGTTTCTGCGCATATACCGCTTCTTTCTGTTTTCCACTCCCTCATTTACTGCGTTTGCTGGTTGTGGTTGCGATTGAGGTTGGGGCAACACCCTGTTGTCATATTCTTGGGTATAGACCGGTGGCATATTTGCAACATCTGATGGTTCACGGTCCCAGAGACTTCGATGAGGTTTTTGGGATTCCTGCGCCATTCTTGATCGCTAAAAATAGTATCGGAACAGTTTGATTTTGCGGTGGTGATTGGGTTGATGAAAGGGTTCGCGGCTCTACACTCAATAATCCTAAGGTCTGTATTGAGTCGGTTTCTTTCCCTTGTCTTAAGTCTCAGGATTCACTTTAAACCTCGCTAGCTGTAAGTTGTATCGTACTTGTGAGAATTAATTGAGCTACCAGTCTTCTTCATTTCCAGCACGAAAATGAAAGGGAGCGATAGCAAGGAGATAAATACTTATTCATTTCATTTCGCATATCACCCAACAATAGGCGGAGAAATGACCCAACCTCTGTTCGCGCCCGAAACCTCAGCCTCTTGTAATATCCAATCATGAAGGATGATGATGAAAGATGAGGTTGCACGTTGGAGGCGGTGCCAAGCAATTTTAGGAAAAGGATCAGTCCACATGTGGTTCATTGCAAGGGTCTTATGTAAGCCGATGATGAGTAAGGCCACGATATGACAAGGGATGATCTCTCTTCATCAAGGACTATACGACGAGAAATCCTTCATAGAACAAGTTCAGTTGGTCTTTGATTCTTCTGTATCATTTGAATAGGGGGGAGGATTCGTCTAAACCTTTTGAACTGTCGACGCGGGGTTCCCGAGAATCACCATGGACCACACGACTCCACCTCCAACTCCTGGTTATCAATTAAATATAGCCCTGTTTATATGAGGCCCAGCTTCAGAGCCTTCCCTTAAACTTACTTCACATCTTCTTAGATCAAACTCTCACCATCCACATACAATCATGGCTCCTCGAGGTCCTCGAATGCAGTTCAAACCTCTCTTTTTTCTGATTGCCTTCCCCTTACTTATACTAAACACTCGAAGACCTTATATACCTTTACACAAGAGGTAATAAGTTTTGTGATCCGACTCATCAATAGATCTCATATACCAATACCAAAATAGATCCCGCTAAGGCGAAGCGGCGGCATCTGGATCAGGATGAGGCTGATGAGTGTAAGATGTGTTTTGGGTGGGACCACTTTTGGACCCAAAACTTAAGGTGGATCAGCCACAGCCTTGTGACCCCACAACTTCGGAATTAAGTTGTTTTCTGGATCAAGCCCAACAACTAGCCTGAAACTGTATCCAATAGCTCGATACAGATCACCAACAGTCAATTTTAATCTTACCTTCAGTTGTGCTTTTGCTTCTAGTCTGCTCTATAGATAGGCGTACTG
Organism: Monilinia fructigena; assembly: GCA_003260565.1. Taxonomy (NCBI): domain Eukaryota; kingdom Fungi; phylum Ascomycota; class Leotiomycetes; order Helotiales; family Sclerotiniaceae; genus Monilinia; species Monilinia fructigena. Next base: position 5,815 of record QKRW01000080.1, read on the forward strand.
AGAAGATGAACACATACTCTGAAAGAATTTGAGTATAAAACGACGATCCTATCCGGCTTCCAACATCCGTTTCACCCACTCGAAAATGCCATGGCGATACTCATGCTGTGAGGCATATCATGAACGCCTTGCGGCCTGCTGGCTCCCTTGCAAGCCGCAAAATATTATTATAAGCGGGGATCACTCTTGCATTATATCCACGGTACCGCCCGTCCTGTCTGATATTGACCTGTTATGCGTCATGGAACAACACATCTCGGCTCTACTTCCACTTACTATCAAGTACTTTGATAGTGTTGAGGGTGGGTTCATTATTGCGAGACACGGTGAACTCTCTAAGGTTAGCATGACCAACATAGCAAATTATGGTGGATATGCATATTTTTATTAGGAAAATGATATTCAATCTACTAATTAGTGTACTGCGATTGACATTATTTCAATCTCAATTATGGAACAATAAGACTAGTTTATTATGTTAATCCTGTATTTATAACTATAATTTGCTGTTTATCTGCGATACACTCTTAATTAAATCACTCTCGCCTATTCTCGCCTATTCTCTATCTTGTTTCTGACCATAACTTCCATTATCACTATCATACATTGGATGAATCCAACTTGGTTAATAAATTGAGGAAAACTTTTTGAAACATTAAGCTGCTGCGTTTGCATCCCACTATTTCGAAGTTTTTTTCCATCGTTGAATTTCGAGCAATAAACCTAGCTCTGCTAGTGTACTCCTGCGGCTCGTTATAATGACCCAGTTTTAAACAGTATTGCCATTAGTATACGCTAATGAAACGGTAGCTGATATTGGATTCTTAATTACCACTTCGTACGTATAACCAGAATGCAATTAAGGCAGTGGGGAGGCAGGCACAGATCAGAGCCAGATCAAGCGCCATGGCGGACGCCGGCGTGTGCCAATCTGCACGCCAGCTATGCGAGGGCAAGTAGGCGGTCTGAGCCAGACCAAGAAACGAAACGGCGCGAGATGCTTTTTGACGATCCGGAACGCCAAACGCGACTACTGGCGCCGGGTTATCGACGGGGGTAGCGAACGATGTTGACCTGTACAAAGTAGTGGGTTGGCACAAACTGGCCCCGTCGCTCAAAGCCCCGCCACTGATCGTAGACGGCGCCAGCATCGAAAGCACCAAAGAGAAAGCGGAAGCTCTGCTGGAAAAGGTGCTGCACCGGTATGACAGCTCGGACGACTTAGATTACGACACCCTCGAAACGGGAGGACGGCGACCGACACTTCCATGGACAACGACCATCTCGCTGGAGGAAGTGGAAAAGAACGTGATCGGCGTGTCAAGCACCTCCCCTGGATCGGACCGCGTCACCGTACGACTGCTAAAAGCCTGCTGGCAGCATATCAGAGTGTACATAAGAAACTTCTTCCAGAAATGCTTAGAGCTATCGCATTTCCCATCCGACTGGAAGCTAGCGGAGGTGGTAATGCTTCCGAAGGCGGGAAAAAAGGACAAGTCGTCGGTACGCTCCTGGAGACCAATCGCACTATTGTCATGCATTGGGAAAGGTCTGGAGCGGCTGGTCGCCAGAAGGCTCTCCTGGGGCGATACACTATGGAGTAATCAGCCCGCAACACGGCGGAGCCCTTCCCAAACGCTCGGCCGTGGACTTGGTGGCCTCTTTCGTATACGACGCAGAGACAGCATTTGCGCAAAGCAAGGAAGTAACGCTGGTCACTCTAGATGTGCAGGGCGCATTTGACGCATTGATGCCTAGGAGGCTGCTGGAACGGATGAGGAAGCAAGGCTGGCCCATGAAGCTGCTTCGGCTAATCGGCTCTTTCCTGGCGGATCGCAGGGTTAAAGTCCGGCTGGAGGGCATTATACACCGCGGAGTCAAGGATGCAATGCGGAACTCCTCAAGGATCGCCACTATCTCCGGTCCTGTACGTGCTGTATCTTGCTGAACTACTGAACCAAGACCGCTCGCTGCGCTTCGGGTATGCGGACGATATCGCGATCTACAGGGCTTCGAAATCCGTTGAAAGCAATGTAGCTATGCTTAAGAACGACATACGCCAGATTATGAGGTGGGGAGCGGTGAACAAAATCGCTTTCGCGCCAGAAAAGCTAGAGATGATCCATCTCTCGCGAAAGCGGAACGCAAACTCCCCCAGCATTAATGTATCATCGGAGCTGAAGATTAGGCCAGTGACCGCGACGGGCAGCGAACAGCCGGCATTGCGCTGGCTTGGCGTCTGGATTGACCGCAAGCTTTCCTTCAAGAGGCATGTAACCGAACGCACAACGAAGGCGATGAAACTTGCACGCCATATCAAGGGCTTAGCAGGAGTCAAGTTCGGCCCTCCGGCTGCATCGCTGAGAAAAGCTGTAGTTACATGCGTACAATCCTCCGCGCTGTACGGCTCAGAAGTCTGGTACGGTGGCAGGCTGAAACCCAGCTCGGCAGGCGGCTACAATCGCAATCAACTAGTTAGCACAAGATTGGGCCCGTTGATTGAGGAGGTCGATAGGGCCATCGTTCTAGCAGCAAGAGGGGTTCTCCCGGTCTGGCGCACAGCGCCTACAGCAAGCGTCCTTCGGGATGCGGGGCTACCCGTCGGGTAGTACTGCTCTTGAACATGCTCGCATACGGTTCGCGCTCCGACTCAGAACACTGGATCCTGCCCACCCGTTGATACGCCGGCTTGAAGCCCCGCTCCTACCCTGGCAGCGCGCAACGAAGCTGCGTCGGGCGGATGCACTAGTCCCTCGCGCCCCTAGGCCGATACTAGCACAGCCGCACTTCTCACCTGGTTGCAGAACTAACCCTACAAAGGGAAGGACGAAGGAGGACGCGGCGAAGCAGTTCAATACGTGGTGGAATCAGCTAAACGGGGATACAATCACAGTGTTCTCCGACGGCTCTGAGCAGTATAACGACGGAGCCAAGCTCGTAGGGTACGGATACGCTGTGTATCGCGGCCAGTCGCTAGTTAGGACGGGCAGCGGGGCGATAAACAGTACCTCCCACGTCTTCGACGCCGAGGCGATCGGGGCCCTTAAAGGGCTACAATGCGCACTGGAAATTCTCCAGCCTTCAGACGGTCAGCTATGGATGTGCATCGATAGCACTTCAGTGATCTGGTGTATGCGGGCGAACGCCCCTAACACCTCCAATGGGCCTTTCTCGAATGCCATACGCTTATCGACCGTTACAAGGTCGGTATTATATGGTCTCCGGGCCATATGGGTATCGAAGACAACGAGATGGCTGACGAGCTGGCGGACGCCGGCGCAAAGGAAGGCCGAATGGACAACGACCGCTCAGCAGAGCCCACGATCAGCGGAATAGGTACAACAGCGAGGGCCCTCGCTAATGTAACGACCTCCGACTGGTGGAGACGAAGATATACTGGACTTTCGGCGTCATACCGCAAGTGGGAACTCGGATATGCCATAGCCGAACCCCCAGAGCTCCGCCTCCCCCGCACGTCGCTCCACCGGCTCTTAGCCGCCCGAACGGCACATGGCGACTTTGCGCAGTATCACAGAAGGTTCGGCCATAGCGACGCTGAGCTTAACTGCCTCTGCGGATACAAGAAAACCCCTGAGCATTTTGTATTCTGTGAGATCTCCCAGCGCAAGTTCCACGCCTGGCCGGAGAAGCCAGACCGCCCGCCCAGCCGCCCCGAAGAAGGACGAAAGTACCTGAACGTGATAATGGCGCACCCGGAGCTGTTTGAGAACTTTCTCACGGTAACCCAGCATTTCACCCTTAACGCTTGTGCATCGCAAACCCGCGATCGGACAAGCTCGGTGGCCCCCAGTAAAGCTACGGCTCGCCGAAACAGAATCGCCACTCCCCAACCGCTGTACAAGCGCTAACTCTAGGAACCGGCAGAAGCGAAAGGCCCTCCGCATAAGGGAAGTAGTAGTCTACGTATGCGTAGAATGAGGAAGAGGGAAAAAGCGGAAACGCCTTTCCAAACGGAGGGAAAGGGGCCGCAAAGACAAAGGGAAACGGCACTGCCTGGGAGTACTAACCGGAGGGCAGGGCGCCAGGAGTACCATCACGTATGGCATCGGGCCATACATGGGTGGCGCGCGGGGAGGCCAAGCCTCCGACGCGGGCCCGTCGCTAATACCCTTCGGGAGGTCAGAATTAGCCATTCTATACAGCGACGTTAAACATTAAATAAATAAATAAATAAATAAATAAATTCCGTACGTATAATATAAGGCTATACGCACTTTAGTAAATATAACAAATTTCAATATTATTAAAAATATATTAAAATACTAAATTTCGATTTTGGAATGCTATTTTGAAGTCTAATTATTTCTGAATTTAATTAAGATATATAGAATGATAATTTTAGATTAAATTCCAGTATTTTAGTATATCCCTAATAACATTCTATATTATGATATATAACAGAATATTTTCAGTGATATAGAATTCAATAATATGTACGAATATATTTTCAAAGAAAGTTATATATACCACTATAATGGCCTGTATACCGAATACGGGAATTAATAATGGCAACACTGGTTTTAGACTTGTTTGTGTGCAAATAGGTACTTTTCTCTCCGTCTACATCCCTCCATTTTAGAAATATCTGTGCTTGCAATTACTGCTTGAATTGCAAGTACAAACTCTCCATATAATTCAATTGACTATCTTATATACATCTTAAACATCTTGAGTGAACGGAGAACATAAATAAGTAAGCGTAAACAGTAGTTAAGTTCAAAGAAGACAAAGTGCCACCTCTTAGATTTGGGGTGAATAGCAGTCTTACCATAAAGATAACTATCATTAGACACCTCATATCTATACTAAACCTCTCTTCCCCCTCCTTTTTTCCATACCGAGTGGCACCTCGGTTCTCAAGTCTCCACAATATATATTCTTCTCGCCTCGCCTCGCCTCCGCTTCATCGACACCGACTAATATATACTCAAGAACCAAAAAACTAACAAAAACACATCGAACTCCCGGATACGCCTTTTGAAAACTCCATATTATATGTTCCAAAATGACTAAGAAAGAGCTGACTGGCAAAACCTTGCCGCCCCTCGAGGGGCGGGAGGAGAATCCTCTCTGAAATGAGGATTTTTTCCGAACCAGGCGACTTTACCACTCGACCAGACAGCGCATTTGTCCTGAACAAACAAGTCTGTTTGCACGCCTTTGCGCTGTCGATATACACTCTGGCTTAACACACCTTATATAGTAGAGAGACTTGGTGAATTATATATACTACTGTGTACACATTCTGGGTCGTTCACATCATCCTTTTTGATATAATGACATCTCTTATACACTTATAAAGAGGTTAATATTGTTAGAGAGCTTGATTTTAGAAGAGTAAGTTGATGTTATATACAAGATTCATGGTATTGATTATCTTATCAGCTTCTCAGCCGTTTCTGTCACTTGGAATAATTCGCTGTCCTTTGTCATTCTCTGACTGCTAACCAGTGTTGCCATTAGCATTTCCCCGCATTCGGTATATAAGCTAAATCTTTTTGAAAAATATATTCTTATATAGTATTAAATCCTATATCACTAAGAATATTCTATATTATTATAATATAGTATATTATAATAATATAGAATATTATTAGGAATATACTAAAATACTGGAATTTAATTTAAAATGCTTATTATATAAACTTAATTACGATGTGGAATGCGCTTTTGCTAGAAAACGAGAAGTCACGCTGGTTACGATGGATGTACAAGGAGCATTCGACGCGCTATTACCCCGGCGGCTACTGAAGAGGATGCAAGACCAAGGCTGGCCTGTGCCTTTACTGAAAATGATTAGATCGTTTCTGCAAGAACGCAAGGTGATGGTCAGGCTCGAGGACGCCTATACGGACGAGTCGCGGGTACAATGCGGCACCCCTCAAGGCTCACCTCTATCCCCGGTGCTTTACATGCTTTACTTGGCGGAGCTTCTGAATCAAGATCAAGCCCTTCGATTTGGGTACGCGGACGATATTGCGCTTTACAGAATAGGTAACACACTGGAGGAGAACGTTACAGCGATCACGCAGGACGTCCGACGGATAGAAGCATGGGGACTAGCCAATAAAGTCGCTTTCGCACCAGAGAAGCTAGAGATGATGCACTTCACTCGTAGGCGTCACGCACATGCCCCGGAAGCTGTCATCTCCCCTACACTAACCATACAACCTACAACAAGCGCACCAGGTGACACAAAGCAGCCGGCGCTTCGATGGTTGGGAGTATGGCTCGATCGCAAACTTACTTTCAAAAGACATATCGCTGAACGAGTAGAGAAGGCACGGAAAGTGGCATTGCACATCAAGCACCTTGCCAATACCGTGCATGGCCCCCCTGCGGCCTCCCTACGGAAAGCCACGATCACATGCGTAATGCCCTCGCTACTTTACGGGGCAGAAGCGTGGTATCCGGGACGAACGCGGCTAAGTAACAGGCGGAGGCCATCTACGAGGCACCATGGTGAGCACTCGAATGGGGTCACGCATAGCGAAGGCTGACAAAGTGATCAACCTCGCAACAAAGGGGTACTACCGGTCTGGAGGACCACGCCCATTGTAGCCAACCTACGGGACGCGGGCCTCCCTCCCTGCGAAGTGGCTCTAGAGCATATCCGCATCAATATGGCTCTTCGACTCCGAAGACTTGACGTACGCCATCCGCTGACCATGCGACTGACCGCACCGGGCCACCGTACGCAGAACGGTACGAGACTGCGATCAGCGGACCGGTTGCTACCGGGAGCACCACGCCCGATCCTATCCCCCCCGCACTACACCCCCGGGTGTAGAACGGACCCTACACAGGGGATAGACAAAGAAATGGCGGCGGCTAGCTTCAATGATTGGTGGAATGCTTTGCCTCCCAATACGGTTACCATCTTCTCCGATGGATCCGAATCGTATGACGACGCTGGTAAGCACGTGGGCTACGGCTACGCGATCTACCAGGGACAAGCGCTTGTAGCTACCGGAAAGGGTGCGATTAACACGCGCTCTCGCATGTCTTTGACGCAGAAGCGATAGGGGCTCTGAAAGGGCTTCAGAAAGCGCTTACGCTACCATCCAATGCGGATACACAACGATGGCTATGTATCGATAGTACCTCTGTGATATGGTGTAAACGCGCGAATGCTTCGGACACTTCTCAATGGGCGTTCCTAGAAAAGCCGTCGACTAATCGATCGGCATGCGGTCAATATACGGTGGTCCCCTGGGCACCAGGGTATAATCGGCAACGAGGCAGCGGATAGCCTAGCAGACGCAGGAGCCAAGAGCGATATAGTGGATCCAGGGCCTACTGCGCAACCTACGATCAGTGGTATAGGATCGATAGCACGAAGCCTGGCTCACAACGTTACAAGTGGATGGTGGCGCAAAAACGAGCCAACGTTGTCAGGGGGTATCGCAAAATGGCAACTAGACTACGCTTTGAAGGAGCCTATGGAACTCAAACTCTCTAGGCCAACTCTGCATCGACTACTTGCGCTGCGATCCAGGCACGGCGACTTCGAGGCTTACCATAAACGTTTCAAGCATGAAGACGCAGAGACTCACTGTCCATGCGGTAAAGCTAAGACCCCGGAGCACCTTGTCTTCTGTGAGATCTCGGTTAGGAGGTTCCACTCGTGGCCGCTAAAAACCTGTTCGCCCACCGACAACCGCCCGGGAAGGGCATGACTATATACAACGGCTTCTTGCTCTCCCACAAGAGTTCGAGCGCTTTGTCACAACAACGCGATACTTTACGTTTTGCAACCGAGAGCCTAACGGCATCCCAAACAGCGCTCGACCTAGCGCCACACCCGACCCTCCCCCTCTTCCCCCCATCTCCTCCCCCCTCTCTCCCCCCTTCCCTCTTTACCCCCCTCCCCCCCCCTTCTCCCCGCTTCACCTCGGAGCCTAATCTGAGGCGCGACCCATAGAGCGCGGCACAACACTCTATACGACGATACAAAGGCTGCATCCTAACGTAACAACTGCCCTTTTAGCACTCCCTACCAATGCGATTGCCATACAGCCCGACATTCACTCTTTTTAGATATAACAAGCAAAGGCTAATCCCTTCAATGCAGGACGCTCCCTCAAACGGCGGAAGGAGGCTGCCCAACAGAGCTAGAGTTGTGAGAGACCGCCGGGAGGAGGCGGCCTCAGTGCTTCAACCTAGCGACGTCGTACGACACGTACCTAAGTGGTGAGCTCTTGGGTCTTCGACCCACTAGTGTATCACCCGTCTCTAGTACCCCTCGGGAGGTCAAGAGCCTAGCTAGCTCATATAGACGTTAAACATAATAAATAAATAAAAAAATAAATACATATAAATGAAAAATTACAAATTTCATTCTCTTATAACTTTTTTTAGAAGAATCGCAAAAGTTTAATTCTTTTTGAAATCTATTATTAATTCTATCATAAACTTATATTTCATATTTCAATTTAATAGCTTCATTTGTTATAAAGTTATTAATAAGTCGAAATGGCTGTTTTTGGTATAAAATGGGTGGCGGAATTGGGGGGTGGCGGGATGTAGGGTTGTGGACTTCCACCAAGAAAAAATTCAATTAGATAAAAGGACATGGTTAAAACCAACGGAAAGAAAGCACGAAGTTAAAATAAGCATGAAGAAACATACTGTAAATTGAAGAGAAGAGACTTTCAAGCTCATGAACAAAGTTTTCGGTTAAATATGAAATGTTTTTGGTTTGGATTCATGATTGAAATTTTATTTATTTTTATGTACCAACATCGCTGAATCAATCGCCACAGTTTCATTGAAACAATGCTTAGAATAAGAATAAGCCATCGCTGATAGATCAATCTCCCCCATTGAACAAAACTTCTACACAACGCCGCCTTTTTAGTTTTCTACGCCTCCACTGGCATACAAGCTAGCAGCAGGTTTGACGCTGTAAGATTCCGAAACATTAACGCCAAAAGCCAACCATCCGAAGATACCATCAGCAACAGTGTCTCCCAAAAGGGAATACTCGATAACTGGATCAGATGAGGCAGCCTCCTCAGACAAAACGCTATCTTCAGAGTTCAATGTGACTGGTTGGTTGTTATCGCTGTAAGGGGAAACGGCCTCGACTTGAGTAATAAGATCTTGATCGAAGAACATTTGTCCAACGTGGGAGATGACACCACCACCATAGGTACCGTTAGCATAGGTCGTTCCATTGAAGTGAACGAGGACGTGAATGTGGTTTGAGCGGGAGGTGTAATGGCCGGGGAAGAGGGTTTGGAATTGAGCGACACCTTCGTCGTCGGTTGCTTGAAGACCGCGGAGGAATGTTGAGTTGATGTTGGTGGCATCCGCCGAGTTGCCGTTGGTCCCGGAAACAATACCACTGTAAACACCGGTAGAGTTGCAGTGCCAGATCTCAACAAATGCGTTGGTGACTGGATCGCAAGTCGCCATGTCGATTACTTGAGTGTCGAGGATCAGGTCTACTCCTTCTTGATCTTCGACAATGTCTTTTCGGACATATTCGCCGGATACGTCTAAATTTAAATATTAGAATCTAATTGATATCGATCAATGGAGACAGTATGCCAAGACTTACAATAAGGACCTTGGGTGACTTCTGGGCTGAGAATGCAGGAGTTGTTTCCGGAGAAAATGATAGACTCATCAGTGGAAGCGTTGTAATTAACAGTAGACAAATGTGTAGTATTGAGAACAGTTGCCTCATCTCTTGCTTTCAAGTAAGGTGCCCCTGTTTATAAAATCGATTAGTTTCTTTTGAGTTATTTCAAAACGATGAATTAGAGCTTACCAGAGCTGATGCCTCTCTTCTTTCTCTCACTTTTAGCGATTGCAGAACGTCTTGCGACAGCTGCTTGCTCAAGACCTCTAGCCTTCAACTTAGCAGAGCAGTGACTGAGATCACGTGTCTTTAGTTGAGACATGAAAGAAGCTCTCTCGGCGATCTCTTGTTTGACATCATGACCGGGATGAGCCATGGCAGAACCGGCCAAGATGGCGGTAATAGCAGCTGCTGAAAAATGCATTATTGAGATTGGGAATTTGAGTGTGTTGAGAGAGTTGGAATGAATGGATTGAAGAGGAATAGAGAATGAGGATGATGTTGTTAATGAGGATGAGAAGTGATCACTTTCGATTAAACATCATTGGATTTATATATCTTCATTCTCCTCCTCATGCACGTTCTTTTCTTTTCAGTCCCTCGTCAATAATGAAAGAGGCTTACGAATAGCTATCGACTGGCAGCCATGTCATATCAAAGATATCAGATGAATTAGGTCGAGCTCTACGTACCCGTTGCCACTTCTCCCCGTAATCCCCCTCCCTCTTGCTGGTCGACGGCAGGAATGATGAAGCAAACCACGTTCTTAGTGCATCACTATTAGATTCTCACTGGCAGAACGGAAAGGAGAGATACTACAAACATAGAATAGTTCTACGCAGGTACACGGCTCGCTCCTCCTTGGCACCTTAGTTAGTACCTTAGAAACGTTCTGCCGCATTTGAACGTCACTGGGTTTGTGAAGATATATTTGCAACGGCAAACAGTTCATTGGACAAAAGAACCAGGATGACGGATCCCTCAGCCACATTTTAATTGCCGCATTGAACAATTGACGCGAAGTCCTTTTCAAGTGATGTGTAGAGTGGGGCAAAACGCGCGTTGTGGGCCTTGGCATTAGAGTAATTGCCGCTAGTGCGAGACTGAATCCTCCCGCTTTGAAAAGTCAATTGGGGGTTATTATTACTTTTGTGATATCCAGATTCTGTAGTGTAGAATTTCAAGTTTAATAAATTGATATAATGACAACGACATATGTTGTTGGTAGTGATTGTATGTGCAGATCTCAAACAATCAGTTCGCGGCGGGGTCTGCAGCTTGCTAGTTCCAATTCGTCCAATACACATCTAATAGTTAGTTCTAGGCACAACTTCGAGTTATTTGAAAGGGAATTTGGGGTTTGGATCTTTCAAACTTTGTGTTTGCTAATATTGTGCTACATTCAGTTATCATGTATTCAGATTCCAAATTAAAACGATAGATTCATCGGCTACTACGATAAGCAAGTAGCCCGGACATCAAAGCAGTGATAAGTATGGAGTTTGTGCATTGATACCCTGCACAGTAATAATTTCAGTGTTGGGTGCTATGCTATACCCCGCTGGGCCATTTCAAGTCTCTTCGAAAGATTGCCCCATATTATCAGAAAATATTCCCCAGACTTGACAGGTTTAGAGAGAGACATCATTTTAAATGATATATCTGGAGTAAATGGAAGACTTTCTTGATTCTGGAATATTGGCTATACTTTAGATGCCATATTCCCCTTAACTGCGTGTGCGGGAAGTTGTCGGGTATCCACGTACGCGCGAGCTTCTCCACCTAGCGGCCCCTAGGGTGTTGGATTTGTTGGATATTGAATATTCGGAGCTGTAATCGATCCTGAGAGTAATTCGCATCGATTTGTATCAATGGCAATTCTTTCGTATTACGTCTCAATGCCTCCAAGGGACTTCAAGGGTTGAGCATTGGTGTCAAAAGCCCCCCTTCACTTATTGCCGGAGTTCTTGGCAGACGAGACGGCAGTGATACTTGATTGTTATAGGGATAGCTGAAATTTCAATTTGAAATGCCAAGAAAAGGCCGCGTCGTCGTGGAGCATGGAAATTCGCTTGAGGATACCAGGCCTAGAATGAATCCAGAGCGGGAGCACATTCCGATATGTCGGCAATTTTTTATGAACAGAGATTGCGGAGGCTAGTATATGTAGTACATAAAACCATACAATAGCCGAAAATCTTCCACCAGCCTGAAGTTATTACTGGAGATCTCATTGCCTAGATCACTGGCAGGCACCGTTTATCGCGTATAAGGAAGAGCTTTCATGCTGTGTTGAGGAGGTATATCGTTGTAGAGATCATGCAGAATACTCTTGTTTCTTGCCTTAGTGAAAAGGAGTGAACAGTACGAGTGCTGTCAGATATTGGGTGGATATGTGGCATATGGATATACACACGAGGAAGCATTTGAAAAAGGCTTCCTTTTTCAGGGTTGTCATCAAACCCGTAAGGTCACTATTGCTTTCCATGATCATGAGTTGTTCAAGGCAATGGATACTTCCAAATACTAGCGGTAGCATTCCGTTAAAAATGTCTTGAGTAAGAAGTGATGTGGGTGGAAGCTTGAGAACAGCTAAGCCGTAAATGACCCATCAGAAGAAAGTTATCTATTTTCAAATTAATTAGTTCTGCATTAAAATTTCATAAACTAGTGCTGTTTATCAGTCAACTGAGGCTCTTATACATCAGGATTGGCGACGTAACAGAATGTTCTATTCCCGTTCAGCTATCCTAATTATCTTGTGAACTAAAGATTGGGAATCACATTGGTAGATTTGAAGCAACTTGAAAGCTTTCTGAGGAAGTAGTGGTGGTATTCAAGCTCACTATTATGCAAAGTCTTCCTTCAAAGATAGTTAGAGATGTGTTTCACTGACTGGTATGTATTACCTTTCTTTCAGTCATCCAAGCTTTCATGAGATGTCTGAAGTTGTGCATGCTTGAATATAAAACTAAGAACTCAGACGAGGCGATTCCTTGCCCAACCTCCTCATATTAAAGTCAAATGATACAATAACATGAGTTTCATCACGAAATACTATTCCGCGGGGAAATCCGGGGATCCCAAGTGAAACGAACATTGGTACAGTAGAATAATGACCGCTCATTCACGTTTAATATCAACTTAACGCAATCAGAGGTCTTTGAAACGCTTTTAAATAGCGCAAAACTCATCAATAAAACCTTATGCTTGTTCAAATTATGTGATAGTGTGACCCCTGCTGATTGTTGGTGAGCACAAAGGCTACTTGTTAATTAGCATACATAGCGATTGGCAGGCTCTAAACAAATTGAGCCCTTCATACTCTAGTAATATTCCTTCAAACCCTTCTTGTGAAATTTAGCCATTTATCACTGCCAGACTGGTTATTTTTCCGCAATCTTTCATTCGTTATTGAATTCGGGAAGTAGCCCGATTTTGATAATCTCCGGGGGGGGGGTCACCGAAATCTATGCGTTCTCAAATCAGTAATACAATAGGCTTGCTCGTGTAGAAATGTAAGCAAAGTATGTGCTATATATTACACAGTATGTGGCTAGAAGATCCATGGATAACATAGTCAAATTCTACTACTTGCAGTACTGAGCCACCCAAACAGTTAAGTAGGTCAGATGGCCAAGCACTGTATATGCAAAAAGATGTTCTAGACAACATAAATTTTAACTGTATGAGGGAAAGCTTTCATCCTCTGAAGATGACAGGGAATACATAATTGGTTGTAATCCGCCGTCACTGCAGACGAGTAGTATATCCTACCCATTGATGAGTTTGAAAACTTGATTGAAGAGCTTAATAGGTGAAATCCTGAAATTTTATTGCCTAGAGGGGGCTTAAATGAGACTCATCAAGGCAGAAATCATAGCTTGTTAGATGAATGTCCTGTTATTATCTTTGCATCAAATACGATGGCACATCATAAGAAACAATCTTGCAACCTTGGGACCGTAACACGGTCGCATAAAAGAAGCAAGAAGGAAGACAAGCACTATTAGTAATCCTGCTGCATATGAAGAAATCCGCGTGATAAATTCTAGGGCAGCCTCAAATACAGAAGCTTGTTGCTAGAAATAACTAGAGGCGGCAAACGAGGAAGATGTGGCGCGGCGTGTCAAATCTTTCGGTCATGCTGTAAAAACTCGGTCTAGAATTGGACCTTTCAAGCGCTCACTATCCGACTTTCGCTCGTCTCTTACCGTAATTAGGCTCGTTAAAATTGATTATACGTGGCAAAATAACGATAGTAACATGTACGGCGTGATACCGAGAACTTATCCTGTAACTGTTGCACGATTCTCGTAGCATTTATGTCATTCCAGCATGTGGCACCATGCGGAGAAAATCATTTCTCTCATCATACCGCTTGGGTATTTGAACTATACCATTCAAATTGTGGTACTCAGATCTTAAATGCTGCTCATTATCTCCCTATCATATTGATTTTAGATTTTTTGTTAGAATTGAAAGTCCAAATTCACAAAAATAACTTACAATATTGATAGATTCTGAGCCACATAGGTGTTTAATGCTCATAATTTCCAAAAAAAAAGTATCTATGCCTCCTGTGTGTATGTGCTGTACTAAGAGGGCCTCCAAAAACGCTGCGAAAGCCCTAGTAACAAATGTACTTCGTCACCCCGTATCATTGCAATCGGGCGTCACCACAAGATTTTACTACAACTGTGCTCAAGATGATAGTATTTCTCATGATTAGCAGATCTTGCAGATAGATGAAACATTTACCATTAAAAATTTCTATCTTTCACGTGATGGAAAATCTGTGATATGGCTGTCAATTCCCGATTAATATCAAATTTCCCTGCATGCATAACGTTTTATTTCCATGAAAGGATTGGTTCTAGCTTTCAATTTGCCGATTTAGATAATGATTGACTCCCAGGCAGGATCTCAATAGATCCAATATATATACATACCATCCACATCTGTGTTGGTAACCCGTCTTGCATTTGTTTATACTACGAACATTCTCTGAAAAGATAATGGTAAAGATCCTGCATGAGTTGTGTACAAATCTGCAGCATAAGCACATATCACTAAACTTGGATGGTGACACATAAAAACAATTAGAAATCTTCCAATAATGTAAGCCTACACATCTACCAAATTCGTTAGCCGAGCCAGATTGATGGGACGGGGTCACATCGACAAAACTAATGCACCCCACTACATTAAGGTCCGCTACACTACTCCGAAGCTCCTTTTTGACTTGATCGTGTGCCGGAGTATACAAGTAATCTTGCTTCATATTGTGGTGCACTGTCATCTAGACATGGGATTACAGATCAATTCTGGACTAACAGTAGTAGGATGCTACTGTAAAGATCAAGATTCGACCACTGCAAGATTTTATATTCTGCTTGAAGGGTAACCGGTTAATCTTAGTTATTTTTTCCGGTTACACAAAGGTGGGGCAATGCCTCCAATTACGAATAATTCGCCTCCCTTACTAACTTTGTTGATGAGCACTTGCATTTGATGTTAAATGAACTTCGGATGGCTAATCGTACCATAATATTTACACAAAATTGGCTTGGAAAGTTCACCGAAAGCCTTGCGTAAATGTTTGTTGTATAAATAAAATAATTCCTATATGCAGTCTCAAATTTACCGGGCGGTTCATTTACCTTTTGTCTTGTGCGTCTTCCGGAGTCAAGGCATTGTCCCATATAAATCGCTTCCGCATGACAGTATATTGATAGGCAACTTTGTCATACACATGTAGATAAAATCTTCTTCTCCGCGACAGCTGCAAAACTTTATTCTTGGCCACCTTGCATTTCGCAATTCTACCACTCCACAAAACTCTGACTTGAGAGTTTGTTTTCAAAAGTGGATTTCAAAAATCTTCAATAATTGTGTAGAAATCACATTGTATTGCCAAACTTCTAGAAATAGCCCTGTAACACACTTCTGTTCTCATTGCCAAGTCCTCCAAGTTCTCGTTTGCTGAAACATTACGATGTCCTTGAGATCTTCCATGTCAGAGCCGTCCATATCCTCTCCAAAATCGCATCGTGCTTGTGCGAACTGTCACAAGAAAGAAACATCTATGGGAAGCTTTCCCAATTGTGAACGGTGCAAAACTCCGTATTGTTCTCGCGAATGTCAAAAGGCCAACTGGTCGACTCACGAACGGATTTGCAAAGAGCGCTACAAATTTAGTATCACAATACATGGTGACACCATTCCGGATGGCTTGGATATTGAAACTCTGAGAAAGAAAGCCGAAGAAGATGGAAAAGATTTCCAGTTTATACAATTGTCTTCGAGTCAAACGGATGGAAGACAAACGGCAGCTTGTCATTCGAAGGGAGGGAATAACTAGGAATTTATACTGCGCGACTATTCAACATTAATATCGTTTTGTCGTCATCGAGCAGAATGGAGCTAAAAAAAGAGAATCTAGACTCTGTAAGAGTCGAGGGAAATTATTTGAATGGTTGCGAGTACGCATGAGATAGGCCGAGGGCTTACAGTTGGCGATAAATGGGTGTAATAGATTCGAAATGATGTCTGACTATAGTTTGGGTGAATTTTTCATGTTTTTAACGGCGTGATATAGCGGGAGTCATTGTTTTGGTTGCAGGTGGAAATATCGATTCAATATCGAGTTCCACATGACGTTGGGACAGGCGCGATAGCGATCACAATGTGCTACCAAAACCAGAAAATATTTTTCCAAGTTTGTAATCACTGCAACATAGCAACGTGACACAAAGTAGACTCTCTCGGAATTTCGGAGTGGCTTTAAGTCGCATTTCAATCAAGTCTCCGCTTGAATCTGAATTTGGCTCCACATGCTCAAATTTAGATATATGCCAAGATGGCTGCTGAAATGAGACAGAGTCAGTAATTTCTTATCAAAGAAAAGCATACATACACAATGCTCCAGGGAAGAATCACTGAGGAAGGCGTATATCCAAAGTTGCGCAAGTAGCACAAGAGAATGCCGAGGTGTACGTATTTAAATCAAGATGGACACCACAGAGTGCGATGAAATGTCAACCCGAACTTAAACTGGCAGCGTTATCTCTTTACTCCTGAATGATCCAGTCGTTAAAAATCTTCGTCGCTGTAAAATTCTTTTCAGTCATATCTTTCCAGAATTTCCCAGAAAACTAGCGGCCAATACGTTGATGCGTGCGGAGACAGTTTTGGTCATGATAAAGTAATCTTCCGGTCAAGTGTAGATCTCCACCCTTCAATAGCTCCATTCAAAATGCAATATAATCATATCGAAACTGTCACTAACAAAAGGACATAGTTCTTTTAATCAGTCTCATCAAAACCTCTCAATGCATCAGGAAACATTCTCACTCGAGGATCAAGTCTCTTGGAAATTAACCGTTTCGAGTATTTTGAGTCCCAAACTAAGAGGACACAAAATTCATAAGTAGATGCATCAAAAATCATTTGTTAGAATTCATCAAACATAAGGCAATTTAACTAAATATTCATGAACTCAGGCATGCCCAGAGAACTCGATCAAATAATACCATTTCAAGGCATGTAATTAATATTTCTTCGGCCACTAATCTTAGTCTTTGACTTGAACACCTTGAAGTATGGAAAAATATTGATTAAAATCTCTTCCAAGTATCCATGATGGCATTAGGTCGGCTCCTGTTTAATGGTTGCCCGAGACTATCTGGATTTGTGATACCGCAGAAGACTAGTGAGCCACAACTCATGCAACGAAAGATACTTCTAATTGCAACAGAAAAACGGTCTTTCATAGGCTTGGCGAAGATTTCAGAAGGCTCTCCGAAGCCTGGATAGCTCACTTCGATAGTAGCCATTTTCAAGACCGAACCCAGAGACTTTTCCATATTTTTGAGGGACGCGACGCTAGTTTAATTTGAATGATCGCTTAGGTGTATGTATGCCGATGGTGGTTGATTGTAACAGATTGACCGTTTAATCGAGAGGGTTACACATGTAAGATATTTTTGATATCATGAAGTCATGCATGAAAATGCTATCTGCATAGGTCTTGCTGGGGATGGTGGCAAGATCCGAGTCGGAGGGGCTACCGATGAAAGGAATTTCATCGTCACGTGATTTTTGATGGGTTTTGGCTCAAAGTTTCGATTATTTGAGCGAGTAAGAGTTCTAATTATTTCTGGAATCAGGAATGATATAGTATCTTCGGTTTTGTGAACATATGCCATCTTTTGGAGAGGACCGATCAAGTGATGAGCGTCAGAGTTGATTGAGTTACACTGACATATGCATATGAAGTCACCTTGCACAGATATACAAATCCAAGCATATTGCGATGCAGGTATTTAAAATACTCTCGCTCATAGATAGAAATGAGAAATCCTTCGCATTTAAAAATCTCAGAGATGGAAAATTAGGAACTCGCGCATACACGACAACAACTTTCCACATAATCTAGACGAAATGAGATGGAAAGAAAATATACCACGTTCATCACTTCATTCCCACTTCAAGAGGTCATTTCGCCTTAGTTAGGGGCTATATTAGTACGACGAAATACAAGTTCATGATGTTGGCATGCAGAAGTCGTTATCACTATTGAATGGGTGGTCGACGTAGTGTACATTGACATTGAAAAAGGATGCACTTAATTAGATGGTTTGCTCCTCATATGAAACATTTAGCTTTGTCTCATCCCAAGTTCGCAACTTCTTCGTATTCTTTTTTTGTACCATTTATTCTCATCAGTTTGGTTGCTCCTCTAATCATTTTCACCACTCAGTGGCTTTGCTCTTAGGAACATGTCGTAAATACCATCAAATTTCTCTTGATATTGCATGAATTAAACAACACAAGACAGACTTAACATGTAGATATCATCTTGACCTCTCATTTGTTCCAGCTTTTACCAACCAATAGAGTGCCGTGGCACTTTTGGTTACATCCGGAGTCACTCAGCCGCAAATAAATATTGCAGGTCCTGAACAACCTTCAACTATTACGACAAAAGTAATATTGCTTTTCGCAGACAACTTCACAATGGAGATATTAAATTCTAAAACCAAGTTGAAATATGAGCCTCTTAAGTTAGCAACAGCGATTTGATTAGTTGTAATCCACCCCGGATCCGGATCCGTTGACAACCCTATCGAATTCCTTTTAATACACACAGAATTGGACAAAACGGCTTACGAAGCATTATCCTATGAGTGGAAAGAAGCTAGT
The DNA here is from genome assembly GCA_003260565.1 of Monilinia fructigena. Taxonomy (NCBI): domain Eukaryota; kingdom Fungi; phylum Ascomycota; class Leotiomycetes; order Helotiales; family Sclerotiniaceae; genus Monilinia; species Monilinia fructigena. Next base: position 24,632 of record QKRW01000080.1, read on the forward strand.
AAAAATGACCCTATGATTATTGTCAATGACAAAAGAATCATTGTCCGGAAGAACTTGTACCACACTCAGAAGCAAATTAGACACCCTAAGACCGATCAATACATCTGAATCGATGCATTGTGTATCAATCAGAGAAATTTTAAGGAAAGAAATGCTCAAGTCCAAATTATGGGAGAGATTTATAGTGGTGCTTCTAAGGTCATTGTTTGGCTAGGGAACGCAGAGGACAACAATGATGATGCAACAAAGATGCTTCAGGATATTAGTGCTCAAGTTGCATTCTACCGTACTCAATAGATAAGCAACGAAGAACATGAAAATCGACTCGGCTAGTTACCCGTCAATTATAATCATGAGAACTAGAAAGCCCTGGCCGCATTATTCCAGCGTCCTTACTGGTCACGTATCTGGGTTCTGCAAGAGGTGCATCTTGCCAAAACTTATGGAGTATGATGTGGCAGCAAATTCATTAGTGGCGCCGAATTCCAAAGTTCTATCTTGCCTTTCTCCGCCGGTATCATCAAGACAGATATAAGTGCTGATTATTACCGCATTATATCTACAAGCATTGTAGCTGCGCACCGACTTGGCAAGGATATTTCCGCACAAAACAATACATTGCGTCGATGGACAATAGTTACATCATCAGGAGATTTTATTTATCAAAAGCCTCATGACATGCTTTATGCTTTGTCCAGAGTTTCAAGCGACTGGCAGAACGGAGAGGTAGCATTGATACCGGATTACAAAAAACCATTGCTGGACCTCTCTTTAGACATCGTTCCTACAGTCAAATCAAAGCCTCCTGGCATCAGTTCAAAAAAAGCTTTGCGTGTGCTTGTGGAACCTTTAAAGTATACCAAGGACGCTAGGGTCAAAGCAATTCTATCACAGCTAGAACGTACACACTGAAGGGATTCAGATCCAGGCGAGTGTACCAAAAAATCCATTTGAATCAGAAGAAAGCAATGACAAAACGAATACTAATAGAGATTTAGGTACTCAATAGATTTGGATATACATAGAAGCACTATACGACTCACCCAAGGTCATCTTTCACTGTCTGATATGTTTCTATGCATGCGTGTGTGAGTTCAAACTTGGACATTTTTTTGGCTAAGCTTGAACTTGAGCTCGATGAGTCCCCACGTGCACATGAGAGTTTGTATCTCCCTTCATGTGATATAAGGTTCTCAAATCTTGCAAAAAATGGACTACAGCAAAGAAAAGAGACTCTATTGATCTAATTATCTTGCCTCAAGCGAATTTTGCATTGAAATCAAAATTTGTGTGTTGTATCTCGAACCAGCCTTCATTTCCACAACGAACCTCGCCATTTGAGATCAAGCTTGGAGGTATTTTATCATCTGAATATCCAGAATCTGAAATCGCATTAGCACAGCTCCAGATAGAGTGATTATGATCGCTATTCCTTCATCGTCGAGTTAATAAAGGCGACGCCTCCAGCAAATTAGAAGATTATAATAGCAAAGTTTAAGTTGCAAGGGAGAAAATTCATACCAAATGTTATCTAGATAGCATTTTCATTTAATAAAAGGATCAATTCTATTTAATTGATGTTAGTTTTTAAATTGACCTTTAGAAGCTTGAACAATATAAACAGCAGATGAAAACTAATATTTGAAGTCTTTCTTGAAAATCTATTTTTAGGATACTGTCGCTTTCCAAGGTTAGGCCTTAGGACAACTAAAGCACTGACTATAATTAAGACGGGGCTAGATAGGCAAGAGGGTTTAGAATAACATTCACAATACAACTGTTAGTTACAAATGTTAGTAATGTTGGGTTTGTTAACAAATAGCAAAAAGGCATGTTGAAGCATATCAAGTTTCAATTCAGCGATTCCAAAAGATCCAGGTGGGGTAGGTTGGAAAGCATCTAGATATATGTGAAGTACCCCTGCACTGCAATTACGTTATAAAAGACCACAACTCTGGGCGGCTATGCCTTCTCAACGTACTAGCTATTTCAAGAAATTTCTCATGTTGGTTATTGCGAATTGCCCGCATTTAGTGTAGCCTCGAAGTCTTATCGCTTGAAGGCGGTTCTAGATGTTACAACATGAAACCATGCTCCTTCCGCCCTGCCCAATGATTTTCTTAGATATCTACTTGAGCCTTTCTGTCGGGTTTTTGGACGTATGGTTTTGCTGTATAGTTGATAAAACAAATTGTTATGTTTTACTCCCGAGTCACACGCGCGCGGGTGGCTGCAAATGAAGCTGTGCTGTCCCTCACAAGGCTCACGAGTTGCTTCACGATGCTGCCATTTCATGTCCAGCAGGCGTGTCACATTATAAAGTCGCTGCTGTTCACTTGCTTATACGTTTGTATCAACAACTCATTTGCATTTCCCAGTAAAAAACTACACTTCTTCACATACTATGTTTTCGCTATATGACCTAGAGTCATCCCCGCGGGCGGGATCTTCTGATTTTGACATTAAAAGTAGAGAAAAGCTACTACAAGGCCAGGAAATTCCAATCCGTTCACAGAATCGCATTGCTATGCTAAGCAATCGGTACATTTATTTCCTTGGCCTGGTTGCCCCCACGATTGTCAGTAGTCTCCTTCTAACTGCAGATCAACGCCATGTGTTTATCTCCGGTGGTGCCTTCTACGATTCAATAAGTCGGAACCGAGCTTCAGTCCAAATTGGAGTTCACATTCTTGCAGGTGCACTTGGCTTGATCCAAGTAGCAGCGATTTGGCGTCTCTGCAATTATGCCACTCGAATACGTCTTATGAAACGGTCCATTCCCCATGACTTGATGACCTTCTGGAATCAATTCAACATTTCTTCAATGCGTTGGGAGTTCTGCTGTCTTCAATTTCTTCTTATATTGCTTTTTGTATTTGCATGTGCAGTCCCGTGCCCGCTGTGGGCAGGTGCAATTACTCCCGTCGATGTCCAATCCTCTCGATCCGCAACGATTCTGCTTCCCCAGTACTCGAATATGACCTCAGTACGCGAGTGGCCCTCGGAGATCAATCTATCAGGCCCTACTCTTCGAACTGACAAGGGGTTCTTCACTTATTCTCCTGCTATGGCCTACCAAGGGCTTCTTTCCCAATCCATTTCTACAGCGACGACCATGGATGGCTCTCCACGCCAACATGCCAAGTATGATAATTCGAAGTTTTCATACATTGGGCGTTCTTTTGGGGTTGGTGCTTCGGTAGGCCTTGCAGATGACTATATTTTCGATAGATCTATCGTCAATGGCTACAAATTCCAGGAAGTTGGCTATAACGCTGAAACCAGCTGCATATATAACCAAAGTGCGGATTTCAAATTGGTGAGCGATGGTGTACAGTTATTTGCTGCTCGTGGTTCTTTGCCTGACAGCAAATCTCCAGAGTTCTCTGTTTACCTGGGACATACATCGAATTCAATTGTTGCTTTCGGGGTCGCTGCAGAGAACACAGGTTATAATCCCAGATATCTGGGAATTGCGGCAGGAAGTGATTATGGAAATCTCAATAAGGCACAATGCAGAACTCGATTTGTTCCAACACTCTTCGATATTTCCGTTGCACTTTCAGATAAAACTATTACTGTTACACCAACAAATGCAGATGCAATCGATATTGAACCATCGGGAACCCTGACACATGTTCTTGAAAGGCAATTTGAGCTTTCTTCCAATGACATGTCAAATATTTATCAAGTATGATTTTCTCCCTTCCCCAGTACGCTTAAATTAAAATACTGACTTTCACTAGAGTGTTATAGGGAACGCGCTTAATTTCAGCATCGCCGATTATCGCAAATTCGTTAGCAGCTCACACTATACCGGTAGCCCACTACGCGAGCAAGATATCAATCTTGCGGGAATTCAAAACTCTGTCACGGCAATGATAGATGATCTTCTCGTCACGTACTCGAGTGCACAATTAATGATTGCCAACGACACTAAGACTGTCGATGCCACCGTCACAGTAACTGCTGTTCGTCTTGGCCAGCCCGTATACATTTACTTGGTATTCGGATTTAACCTTTTGATTGTGCTTGGGGCCGCAATGTATCGTCCAGAAGAGGTAGAAGAAAGTGACAATGATCATTCTTGGGGGATTCTCGATTCTGCGACAATTTAAGAGTACAGGCGATCTAGGGAGTAGAGAGTCGAGTTTATGTATACAATTCCGCAATTTAATACTGGGTATCCATGGTGTTACTTTTAATCAATCTATCTCATAAAGTTCAAATTTTCTGGCAATTAATGTGTTAGTGAGAAAGTGAAAGTGAAACCCGCATCTTCATATGATGTGTTCTTGAGTAGAGTTACAGATAAGTCTCTCTCATCGTTATTGAATCTTCGATTGATTGATATTTCAATCCTTTCAAGCCAAGTATACCATTGTATGGTTTTCACTCTAGTTAGACTTCTCACAGTATGTGTTCTGGTGGAACAGGGTCAAACGACGGCGAAGAGATACACGTTTTTGCGATGATTGTATCTGACTCAAACGAGATTTTCAATAAACAAATTTCCAAATGATTATGGTTTGTGGGTAGAAGTCTGGGTGGACAGATAATTATTCTTTCAATCTGTTTACATAAAAAGCAAATGGACTTCCCACATCACCTAGTAGTGCTTCACCATATAACCTTGAGTATAACCTTAAAGAACAACCCCAAAACGCCCAAGCCATTTCCCAGTATCCGTCATTTTCATGAGAGAACCACTCGTTAATTTACATCAAAATTTCGCAACCCTTTATTATATACGTTCCGGACAGCGATCCGCATTAAATCCAAAAATCGCTCTCGCTCTAGAGCGACATCTTCCGCATGCCACGGGGCACGTCTTTGACCACGTGAAGGTGCCGGCAGTTTCGAGGCGTGTACGCTAAGATATGTATGCGATCGAAGGCCAGCAAGATTTCGAAAGCCCTTATGGTTAAGTCCTTCCGGCAGTATCTCAACCATCACCGATCTTTCGGGAAGAAATATGCCATGGGTGAGACCAGCTCCGTGAACCCCAACCAGAATGTCAGTCTCGCGGACTATTTTGACTTGCTCGGAAAATGGTATGGATTCAAAGTCGATCATTTGAATTTTGACGCGGGGATCTTGCGACGCGAGCTCCTCTAGGTAGGACTCTTGGCCCACAAGTCTTCGTGAATTTCGTCGATCGATGTAAGTTATAACGATAGAACTATCATGAGGTGCCCAAGGCTCAACATTGTAGAAACTGAGAACGCGATCGGAAAAGGTACGCAATAATTCTGACTGCCTGCAATCGTGAATTTGCCAGTCTCCTTGCCAGATAGGATTGCTGGCACCGGGCAATGGTACTATGACGTTCTCGAATTCTGTCGTTTCAGGAAGCTCTTTTAGCCTAATGATTGGCCTTTTGGCCACAGCGGCCCAAAGATCTATATAAAAACCGTCAACATGGTCATCTAGGATGACTATCTGGGTATTTTGAACATCCTCAGAGACATAGAAAGGGGCGTTTGTTGCGGGGTTAACAGCCATGCGCAGAACATCCATGGTCATCATTGTCGACCAGATCTCCAAGAGACAATGCCATGGGTTCAAGGCCCCTTCGCGTTTGATCAGAATAGTATAGTTGTATGTTGAAGGGTATTGACGCAGATGCCTAGTCTTGGAAAAATAGTCGTCGAAAATGACTTTGGTACCGGTATTATACCAGTAAGACCGAAAGCTGTTGAACTCGGGGTAGCCTTCAGTTTTTTCTTCCTCGTTTAAAGGTCTAATATCACACCCAAGCTTGAATTTCTTCTCGGAAAAAATCATATGTTGCTGATTGTGCAAGGCACATGGTATCTCTCCTCGAACCAGGCCATTTCGTGGTAATGAAAACAGGTCAGGTTTGAGAAGGAACCAGGGATACAGTAATCAGTTGAAGTATCACGCATTGTCTCAAGATATGTGCGACCGTAACGTTCGGCGCAAAATGAAGAATGATAGGGCTGAACATCATACTCTGGAGGAGCATCCAGTTTCCGATTTGGAAGGTCAAGTTTAATATTTTCACTGTGATACGGCCATTCTGGAAGGTAGTCCCGGATTTGAGCGTCTCTTGGCAAGTGATATAAGTAGATAGTAAAAAGAGAAGGAATAAGGTTGCTGGAAGAAGGCTCGTTGACCTCTGTCTTTGAAATGGAAGAGAAAAACCTTCATATCTGCTTTTTCCATCTTTCAATTGCAAGTCGACAACAACTTTAAGAATTATAAAATACAAGACTTCAAGGCACGAGAGATACTTGGGGGGTAAGCGGTACACGGAGGGCTACGCGCCTGCTTGTGCATCCACCTTCGTTTTTTCTGACAATTTCTGCACTTTCGGCTGATCCATTTTACTAGGCCCCACACTCATGGCGATGGGGCTTGCATGAACCTATAGAAGAGCTGTGTCAAGCCCTCCCATTAGCCTCCTCCTCCCGCCCCATGTCCATTTCATACAAGTGTGCCCACCATTGCCACCCAAGTATTATGCAGCGAGGTGTTGAAGATGAAACGTTCCGCTTCAGTACCTTCATTGCCGCGCGCAATTGTAACATAGTACATAGACAGATAATGTGTTCGAATGAAAACGAAGCGCATCTTGGCTCGCGATTAATTGTGGCTTCAACATCACGTAGACGGAATCAGCATTTTCACTATGTTATGTTAGGATATGTATCTTGTTTACAACAGCTATTGAAGATTTGTGTTTGTTCAATTTGGATGAGGATGAAGGATGAGTCCTTGAGTGCAGATTCTATAGAACCAATTTTTCAATCAGCCAATTGAATTCTTCTGTTTCTCGCTTCTAGCCAATATGCTCATTTACCAAACTGTCGGGTCGGTAAATAACCGCTTTCAGCTAATTTTGATGTCACATGCATGATCAGCGGGAATTGCACCACTCAGAATGTGGCTCCCTCCTCTTCAGAGTTATTAATAACATGAGCCTTCACTAACGGTTTCTCGATTTGGCTATTTGCATTATCACCGTTGCCGTGCAGGGCATTGATACCTATTGAGGTCATGATCTTTCTTTTCGTAAAAGCAGTCATAGGCAACTGCTAGGGTGTTGCATAACCCTGCCTTCCAAAGTTATACTCTAGTACCTTTTTAATGCTAGGTCTCTCATTGTTGATAACTCTATAATGAAGGAGACAACTCACACTCAGCTTCAAAGATACTATTCGATCATGGAACTGCCAGATACATGTTTGGGTATGACAAGCTTAAGATATGCATCTGCGCCTCATCGTTACTGGGTACCGGTGTTGCGGGTGGCGCTGGACGCGGATATGGCCCAAAGTTAGGACAGCTTCAACCAATTGATGAATGGCCCAAGGCGATAGTCAAGAATATCCTATAAGCTGCTGGTGGATCGGATTTTGTCCTTGTTTTGTAATTTTCTATGCAGGATCATCCAACTACAAAGATAGCTCCATAAATTACCCGTGTAACCAGCTCTGATGCCATATCAACAGAGGGATTCAAAAAGTTACCATTCCTCAACCAGGTTTATGTTGTGGACTTACCTAAATACTAGTACCTAAGTATACTTTCACAATTCAATCAACAGCGTTACATTAGATCGAAATAGATAATCCGAATCGTCATCAACACTAGTAAGCTCAGCCTGGTTGTCGCATATGTATCCCAGGTCACGCAAAAAGCATACATTATAGGGCTCTCTTTTTGTTTTCTAAGACACGGTTTTCACTCTACCTTCTTTCCGACTCTAAACCCTTTTCTGTTTACCTCGGATGGCTCTTGCTGGCCGATTGCAGTGATGTTTTGCCTTATTCTTTCTTTGCCACGTTTCGTATCATCTACTTGTAGTGTTCCTCCGATCCCTATACGCATTGGAAACGTGACATTGTCAACAGGAGAGACATCACGAGGCTTGGATTTATCTGTGGGAATCCAGAACAGCATTTTGCTTTCTTACCTCAATGGTAGGCTTTTAGTTCATGATATCAAGAATCCTTACTTACTGGATCCAGGCCATTAAATAACTCCTTTATCTACGGAACTGATGATTCTGTAGCTCTAGTTGGTCTACTGCAGCTTGTACGACATTTCGCGGTGGCTATATGATGAGTTTGCATCCAAGAGTCGTGGGGTGCCAGCAACCAATACTACCCTTCTGACGCTCACCATATCCACAACTTAATATGGTATCAGACAACATAACGTTGAGTTTCAAATGTGAGCATACTAGAGTTCCCAATCGGGATTGCCAAAGCAGATTGGGGGGAGCAGGTTATTATCCGCAGATGGCTATAGGACTGGGTACAAATTCTACTATCTTGATACCTCTATTCATCAGGGCAAATCGCATCTCGGACGTGGTCGATGTTTTGGGGACGAACTGGTGCAACAGCAGCAACTCAACTAGATGGGGGGTTTGTTTTTGGGGCTATGATCGTGCAAAGGTTACTGGAACAAACTATACTCGCAGCCTCACGTACTCCAGGACAGCTTGCTACTCTGGAATGCTTGTCACAATCACGAACATGGTACTTAACTTTCCAAACGGAACGGATGCTAGCATGTTCGCAGGAATCGAATCTGATGCGATCCAAGCATGTATTGAGCCAAGCTATCCTGTTTTGTTGACAGTTCCTACGGACCCTTACTTCATAAAACTTTGAGGAACTTACCGATCAAGGCTTAAGCAGAAGGTCTTTGGGGACATACTATTTATGAATGCTGTATGGAAATGGAGCTGGCGACTCGAATCCGTGCGTATTTATTCATCCAAAGGTTTCTTGTACATGCTGATGAGTGTTCCAGAATATGCCGGTGACTTGACCATCGAACTCGATTCGGGGATTTCTGTCCGCATACCAAATGATCAGCTTGTGGTTCCTAATCTTTCAATCGACCACACTACAGGCGCCATGATCGCAAATGCATCAGAGCCCGAACTGGTACTCAATGCAATTCAAGCAGTAAATGCCAACGACCTTCCCCGCTAGGACGTCAGTTTCTTACCGCGGCTTACTTGATGCTAAACCAAGATGCAAAGACGTTCACCCTTTGGCAAGCCAATCCTACCGAGAACGAAGACCTAGTATCTATTGATGGCAGGAATAATGCCATAGACGATTTTTGCACTTCACCATCTACACCGAATACAATAGCGCCAATGGCAATTTGGCTAATACTAGCAGCACCACTCCATCTTCGACACCAACCAGTAACTTAACTGCAGATAATCAAAAACCAGGAATATTCTCGACAGGGATTATGCAGGTGTGGCGATCGCATCTGTCGCCGTAATTGCAATTATTGGGGGAATTATCATCTGGTATACCTCGCAAAGGCGACGGAAACACAATATTAATCATTCTCCTACAACAGCGGCCAATTTGTTTGAAAAAAATCCACGGGATATTTACAAAGCTATCAGGACAGATACAATCCCCATTATATCCCACAAGAATTGCATGCAAAAACTGTCCCAGTTATCACACGGTACGAGTTGCACGCTAAAACAGTTCCAATCAGCGAGTTGCAAGAACTGCCTTGAAATTGAATGTTATCCGCTTCACGATTTAATGAAGTCTCATGTACATATTTTTTAACTTAATTCCTATTCCATAGTTTTTTAAGATTAGAGTAGATATCATAGCAAATTTAGAACCTCAACGCGAGGTCGCAACAAGGGAGGGTGGTTGTATAATACCCCATAGTAATGACAGTACATGTATTTAGCAGTTCAGTTGTGAGCTCTCATCCCTTGAAGCACGCTCAATATTTGAAATCTGTATTCTACGAAAGTACATGAGAAATGCATTGAATGACACCCCAGATCTCTTCGCAGAAAGTTGCAAAGACCGAATCCTCCGGATCAGTTCATAGACAATTGCAGGGAATCATGAGGCACAAAAGATGAAATCAGATTTCGTAAACAAATTTCAAGGACTCGGGGAGCTAGTTCTGAGCTAGAGTGCATGCAGCCGCTATCACTCCAATGAATTAAGGGTGTGATACCATGGTGCTACCGCAGCAGAATACTACTGTATGCTGGATTTTGACAAAAGGATGGGCATGAAGGTATGCATGAACGAGATATTGTTCCCTTTCATTATTGCCTACTCTATTCATTCTAAGATTATCTATTCATGGTGGGAGGTGCGTTCATCTTTAAGCTAATAGTAGCTGCAGCAATGCTAGGGCGACTCTATTGATGGTGTGGTAGGTTAAAGTAGTACAAATAACAGTATCTATTTCAAACCAAAACAATAATAACGTGCACAGTTAAGCACTATCACTGCCTTGAGTCAACATTGTAATCCTGTTATCCTTTGAGTAATTGCCCGATATTTGATGAACTTGCGCACTATGCCCCAAATTCTATCCGGATGGCTGATTAAGATGTGTCATATTAAGATCAATGGCTAGAAGTTAGGGAACTGAGGTAGTAAGCTTGATTCATGTGATACGGGTTTTCTCTCGCATGATTCAGCTACATAATATATAGCCGATATTTCAAAGTGTTACTGTTGGTATCAACTTGGTTGATATAAGTGTAAATATTTTCTATTATGGTTGTATTCGTTCTTGATCATTATTTCTGGGGCTAGTACTTTATATAGGTAGCGCTAGCGCGACGCTAGCTAATACAGTGCCCTCTTTGATCAATGATCGATGTCCCGACAGTTACTCACCAGATAACATACGATGCAGAACTAGATCCATTGAGTAAAGAAGCAAGACGGGTAGATAATGGGACGATAGTCTTCATTATCAATAACGGTACCACCTTTCTCTCCAACGATCAAATGTAAACATGTCAATTAGGGAATTTCGCGAAGCAAATCTAAACGACCACAAGCAGAAGCCTTCTTAAGACGCTTGACTAAGCTGCGAATAAATTCAAACTTCGGGGATGCAATTCAACCCAGAAGAAGGCTAGTAGCTACCGAAATCACAACAATCCTGTCAATGAGATTTTTTCTTTTCCTTCTATTTCAACAATAACAGCGCTCTGACAAATATCTCAAAAAGAATTTGAAGTGAGTAATTTGACAGGTAGCTTACTGCTTTGAAACAAGGCTATTGATACAACCCTTAGGTTTTCTACTCAAAATACTGTGTATGCAGTACCCAGTGGTGGCTACGATTGCGATCGTGCCTTGTGTTTTGTTTTGGGATTCATTGCAGAGGAAAAAGAACCGTGCTATAGTAGTAAATAATACTTCGCCATTGCAGGATATAGGTGGCATAATAACAGTAACTTGACTTGACTAGAAGTGGGTCATGTCATGATTATGGGTCACAAAAATCATATTTTTTTATTGACCTTGTCCTACATGCTACAGGGTGATCTACAACTATCATGATCCAACTGAACTATCACTATCCTTCTTCTTTCTTCCATCTCTTCTTCTACTTGATCAATTTGACGCTTAGATGGTCTACCACGTCGTCGTTTAGGCAAGGGTCTGTTCAGCCTCCTCGATGATTTTTCAATACTTCTTCAGTACTAAATACAAATTCACCTTTTAATTTTATTCTCTTTCCATTTTTTCGTTCTTTCGTGTCTCAAGTACTCTTTATATTCTTGAAGTTCCTTTCGAAGAATAGCATTTTCGGCATTTAAGCTTTCAATCTGATGGGTAATTCGCTTTGCATATCTCTGTACTGGAGAAGTAGGCAGATTATTAGCGGATAAACTGAATTGAATACCTTATTTGCTTGTCGCAGCTCAATATCATTCGGGGAGAGCTATTAAGCAAAGAAAGATCTAGATCTTCTGGATTTGCCTGGTGTTTTGGAGTGGAAGGTGGTGGTAAAGCGGGGTTGGAAGATTATTTAGAACTTGACGAGGACTAAATGGATTCAAACTGCTCCTTTCCATCCGCTTTTGATATTTTGACAAGTAAGACCTTTTCCTCTTATTTTTTGAAAAGCTGTACCCAATCAGATCGTTGTATTCGTTGTATTCCCGCTCGAGAGTATCGATCAACCTCTTGGGCATGATATCGCTTCATTGGTCCATACACTCCAACATCCAATGGCTGAAGTAGATGCGAGCAATGAGGTGGTAGAATCAGAAGATCAATCTCCTTTTCAATGCAGAAAGCAATCAAACTTCCTGTAATATGACTAGAATGACCATCCATAATCAATAATCGAGGCTGATCTCCTGATATTTTTCGAGATTCTGGCTCAAAAACCTTACATATCCATTCAAGCCATGACTATTAGAAGTCCACCCACTATTGCTTGTTGAGAAATACAATTTGGAGGAGTATTAGTTGGAATCCATGCAGTGTTGGTATTCTGAGCCTTGAAAATGATCATAGGGGCAAAGAGCCTCCATCCGCATTAACACATTCCAATACAGTTATCCACTCTGCTTTCCTGCTGCTGTAACCTTCCAATTCGATTTGAGAGTAGAATCCACGATTATACGTGTTGATTCCGTTTCTCCAACTGCATATCCTATCTCATCCATATTATATATATTCTTGAGTTCATAATGCCGTTCTTCGATTCGTGCTCGAAACGTTGAATACCACGCTGAAATTGTTTCAAATGTAGCTTCTTTATGCCTTGCAGATTCCAATTTACGAGAATAGGTTCCCTTAAGTTTAGGATATCGATCTAAGAATCTATAGATCCATCGTTGACCTATATGATTTGATTGAAAGGATGGAGGGGTAGATGATGACGCGAAAATGACGCGTTGATTCAGAATTTCTTGAGCCATTTCTTTCAACAACCCAGGAGTTGCAGGGTATCCAGTAGCTGTCAATCGTGAGATCCATCGTACTAGAGTCTTCTCTTCCGCGTTGGAAAGTTTTTGAAAGGATTCGTGAGATTGAGAGCGTGATTGTCGTCCAGCCATTCGATTTGTTAGGGTTGATTTTGGAATCTTAAAATGAATAGCTGATTGTCTGAATAGATCTTGAACTTTTGACCACTGCAAGCAATGGAACTAGCATATTCGATAGCTTTTGTAACTCCACAAAGCTCTCCATTATAAACTAGTTGATTGGGACCGATGTTGCTTCGCTCTTGATATCGAATTCGATTATTTGACTGTATAGCCACTATGCCTACCCCAATACCAATTCCCCTTTTCGGTGGAGAGGCATCAGTGTAAATATAGGTAGTATCCTTGCCCCTGTGTTTGAAAACCATATTATGAAGAATCGCGGCATCTTTTTTTTGATGAATTGCTAATATTAACTCTGAAAGGAATTTCTCTTTTCCATGGGGGAAGTTAAAATGAATGATCTTTTCGAGTGAGGAAGGGTTGAAGTCCTGGTTTATCGATTCTCTGATTCTATCCAGTTGAATAGGTTTATATCGTTTTCTTCGAGGTGTAGGGATCACTCCTAAATCGGCTTGATATTGAGCTGAAATTTCTTTTTCGGTATTGATTGGATGCTTTGGTGATAACTTGGCTAATCGGAAAGCGTATTGTCTGATATTTGAATCTAGTCGGATTTTAGGAGGTTTTAGACTGGCTTCTACTTCCATTGGAATGATTGGGGCAGTTTTGAAAACTCCTAATATCTTGCGAAGGGCTAGGTTTTGAAGTGATTGCATCATATTCTTGAAATTAGTTTGACCTCTCCACCAAATCACTGATCCATAGTCGGCTATACTGGTCACGCATGCTATATATAGCTGTCTGAGGGCTTTGGGGCTGAGGCCCTTTTCGATATTAGCTAATCTGGCCATTCGATAGAAGGCTCCTCTTGCTTGTGTGATTCGAATATTAACATGTTGATTGAATTTGAGGTTCGGATCGAACCATATTCCCAACCATCTAATTAGAGTTTGAGGTATGATTATTTCCGAATTGGGTAGTGTGATTGGGGTAGTTTTTCGTTAGTTTGGATGATGAAAAGTGCATTAGCTCTGTTTTTGTTAGGTCGAATTGAATAGCATTCCTTGAGCTGAGTTCGTAGATTTGTTTCGTAGCTCTTTCTAGAGATTTGATGTTCTTTTTCCATGTAGTAGAAAATTAGTAGTTAAGGCGATATCATCAATATAGGAGAGGAATTTAATCGAATTGGATGAAAAGAGGTCCCTAATATATATAAGGAAGAGAATTGGAGAAATTGGACTGCCTTGTGGTATTCCGGTCGAAATTGGCTTGAAAGATTCGGTTTGATTATTAAAAGATAGTTTTAGTTGTCTTTGTTGAAGAAATGAAGCTATCCAGGAGATGAGATTCGTCGGTAGTCTTAAATTCTTGCAGATATCCAATAGTCGATTTTTTTGAAACGTGGTCGAATGCTCCCTTTATATCCATGAATAATGTTTGAGGTCTTTTTATTGGCTTGCTTGTTTCTTTCGATTTCTGTGGTTAATAGGAGTGCAGCATCGACTGCTGATTTCTTTTGCCGGCCTCCTATTTGGCTCTTGTGTAGGAGATGAGTGGGTTTCCGCTAAAAAGCCTAATCGTTGGGCTAGAATCCTTTCACTAATTTTCCCAAGACAGTTTAGAAGTGCAATCACTCTATATGCTTTCGGGACTGAGTAATCTGGTTTTGAAGCTTTCTTTAAAATAGCCCCAGTAGCTTGTTTCCAGCATTGTGGATGGTATCCAAGATTGAGGAGTTTGCTGAAAAGAGTAAAAAAGGTCTGTGGAATTGCTTTATAGGCCTTTGTAATGATTTCTTGAGTGATCATCATCTGGGCCAGGAGTCTTTCCTTGTATCCTGGCTGAGCAAGCATTGCTTAATTCGGTTTGAGAGGTACCCTACCATTAGCTTAACCATGCTTCTCATACTTATATTATTAGAGACTATCCAAGACTCTTGACTGTACAAATTGAATTCTGAATTAGGGTAAGACGCGAGTGTAGACAAATAACAGATTTCAATACCTTGTGCTCAGCCGATATGATAGGCATTTGAGACTTGATACCATGTCAAGTTTCAGGATATCCAGCGTTACTTTAGCATTTAAGAGGGGTATGAGTTCTCTGTAACCAGTAATAATCTTCATGATTCAGTTGATGTGAACAGTATAGTAATAATACCTTTACCTTGATCGCATTTTGTTTTCATCGTCGCCCAAAACAACCAGATACACCCAGTGAGCTACCATCATACAGATTACTCCTTATTGCTCAATCCACCAATTTTAGATGGTCTTTCATGCAGCAGTACAATCCTGTCGGACATTTAATACTTTTCCCAAAGAAGAAACTTCAAGCCGGAGCGACTCTCATTGGCATTGCATCAGTCAAGAGCAAAGCTTCCTAACGAAAAGTTAATATGAACGATAAATGTCACCAAAATATTGGCAAAGATTTTGTGGGCCACTTAGAAGTTATAGAAATGACAATTGGCTTTGCAACACATCATGTCCAGTTAGCAGCCGCTTCAGAGATCCATTCAGAGGCTGGGCTGCCAATCTTGTGGGTTGCCTTGATACCATTTGAATCATGAACTTAACCGAGGAGTTCTACGTGAGATTGGAGTGGAGCAACACCACAAAATCAGAAATTGACCTTTTTGAGAGTACCATCCGGCATCTTGGCGGTCTGCTTACTTGAGTAAAGAGCCGACTCTTTTGACCAAAGCAATGGAATTTGGCAACGTGTTATACATTGTCTTGACACGCCGAATCGAACCCCTGGGCTTTTGCTTGTGTTTGAGGACGCCAAGGCAGAAAGATAACTCGCTGGATATGCGGTATGCTAAATAGATAGCGAAACTTCTAGCAGCTGAAATAAAGCAGAACGCATGATCTCAATTCTGGGCCAACCTCTTTATCACTTGAATCCACTAGATTCTCTCAATTAGCAGGTGATGATAAACATTACGATGCGATAGATCATATGAGAAAACATCTCAAGCGTACGCAGGAGAAGTCACTTTTACCGGGAATATGATCAACTATGGTAGATTTTAGAAAGAGTACAGTTAGGGGAGATAACTCCTTCTCACTAGATATTCTTGCCGACTCTCTATACAAGTATTTACCAAAGATGGATGTGCTTCTCGGTGAATGAGAAGACTCCGTATCATATAAAAAGATGTATAGAAAGACCATAGATGTTGTGACTCAGCACATACTATTGAGATCCACTCTCCAAGAGAAGGAAGATTCATTATTTGCAGGTACCATATTTGTGCATGTCCCTGAAATGCAATACTTCGCCTGCTTTATTGGGGCAATGTTTGCTCTTTGCAGTGAGATCTTTGGCATTGACGAACCTATCGACATTTTGGGGACCGTATAGCCCGCAAGTGTGTTTAGGTACATTAATCATCCCTACCTGGACTCATCCCAGAGATGTTTGCTTTCATCGAATGTCCTGGACTGAAGGCATGCAAATGGGACAATGCTAAGCCACAGAGAGAAGGCTATCAGTCATTGACTCGTGGATTCCGACCTGCTCGAGGCCCACGCTATTCACTGCGACTTGCAAGCATTGAAAGTGTCTGCATTTTCTTATTATATGCAACGCGTATAATAAGTGGGCGCCGGCCCCCAGCATTTGTTTTCACTTCCCTAAATTGAATATATCCAATATTGTAGAATAAAAAGTTATCTGCTAGAGCCTTTAGAGGCCTAGCCGTCCTATATAGTCTTAGACTGAAAGTGGACGTAAATGAAATCAATCAATCAATCAAAGTGTCTGCATTATTTATTGAAGTGAGAAGTGTGTGAAAGCATCATGAAGTCAACTCAAAAGCCTCCAGCTAACTCTACTACCAGTAATCCAGGCATCAATGAGGAGACGGAAAAGAAAAAATCAATGGAGGTAAGCGTCCTATTATTCTATTATAATTGGGTGATGATGATCTGTTTGAGTAGAGTCTTTGGATAGCTGAGGCATTCAAGTATTTCTACCTAATAATTTCTTCGCCTGATACTATCAGTTTTGACCAATACTTTTGAACACAAAAGCACATCCCTTCAGGAGACTCGATTGGTTTTCGACCAAGTTAAAGATTGATTACATCCCACTCTACTGTATTGAAAACAGCAAATTAATACTGGCGTTCCCTAATGGGAGAAAAATGCAAAATAGGGTAGACCAAAGCCATCTAGTGGCATCGGAAATATCTCTAGGTCAAACAAGAGCCAGTAAAGCTGTACTCCAATGCGGCAAGAGTATCGAATACCTAGGGGTTGAAATCGTCTCGGCCGGTTGATATACGGTGATCTTAACTAGCTTGCCAGTATATATTAAAAATAAATCTAGAATTAAACAATTAGTATAAGAATTAATAACTTCTCACCAAGACAACCGGGATTGATAACTTGTTCTTCACTTGCATATATTATGACAGTCGGTGGTGAAACACGAACCCTAAATAATGAATCCTTACTCTTCAAGACTTTAATCAATCCCGACAACGAACTAAAAGCCAGCCCTTGAAATCTGTAATCATGAATCAGGCCCGGAAGGTGTACACGCACGTATAGTGCCCCTCAAACATTCTACTAGAGGATAACGGTCGACAGGAAATAATGCGAGAGGAATAAGCATCATCTCGGCGCCATAACAGCAGATATATCCATCAGCTTAGCTCAGTGATGGACTATGTTCTATGCCAAGACGATAGGATGCGAGGTTGGTCTATTTCTGATTCTTTCCAGTCTTGTCAACCACCATGCAGAAAGAAGCTCCTTTCTTTCATACAATGTACATGATATTGATCGCAGTCATGATGTGATAACAATAATAGCAGGAAGTCTCGGTGCAGATCCTTGGTAATGTTGTTATATAAGGGCGAGGGGTGAATCAGGTGAATGCGAACTAACTTCGATGAATATCGATGCGGAGAACTGGAATTGCGGCACCATTTTACCTATGCAGCTGCACCAAAACTTCATATGCACCCTGTACGATCCCTCCGATAATCAATGCCTGAGTCCCAATGACGGCAGCCCGCAACTTAATTCTCGTGTTAAGATGTCAGCTCAGGGGAAGAAATCGTGGGAAGGAGTCTGAAGTGACAAGATAACCATGGTTGAGAAAACACACACTCTCCCCCTCTTTCCCTGTTTCTTAGTCTTGACTAAAGAGCCTTAATTTTCTACGACTTAACGTCGACTGCAAGCGAGCCCTCGTACGTGTATGAGGTGAGTAAAGGCTACCAGGGATAGATGAATGAAGTGGGTTGGAAATAAATCTTATAACCACTCCCGAATTTACTAAATACTGTCATATTGGAATCGTTATATCATCCTTATCATAAGCGAGATAGCTCTAGCTCTGTATCGCGTCAAGCGTGAACCTCCAATAGGTATCTATGAGGAAATGTCCAGATATGATACAAATTTAAACCGCTCATATCTTCTTTTTCTTTTTGATATTCACCCTAGTACGGAGTCATATATTTATTGACTCATGATGTTACGACTCGCTGATTGAACGAAATACGATCGCTCGGCCGTTATTAACATTTTAAGTTCACCACAATGTCTCTTTGGACAAAAACCCGCTGTTCCAGATGCTCCTCCTCCAAAGGATGTAGCTGATGTGACAGATACCGGTCTTGCAGATGCAGGCTTGCCTGCGCCTTCTCAAGTATCTCAAACTCCCGCCAGTGCTTCTGCGACACGTCCTCAACTTGCACGGAACCAACCTCTCAACCCCCCCCACCACATCAGCCTCCACCACCACCCTTACAACAACAGATGGTTGGCAACCCAAATGATTCTCTCTCCTTAATACAATTGCAAAGACTTGTTACCGACTTCCCAAAAGCTGATCCTACCGCATACACTTTCGTTTATAGCGATACAGCAACATTTGAAGAGGAGGTAGATGAATGGTTTTCATACAACGAGGCAGAGTTCAAAAGATTACACAGAGCAAAGGATACATTTCATAGAAGATGGAAGAAATATTTAGGAAAAACTTGGGTCGGAGCCGACCGAGAAGAACAATTGAAATTTGTCAAGAAGGAAGTCCAGGGCTTGCATGCTAGCGATCTGCGAAGGAGATGCAAAAGCTTGCAAACTTTATTACATATTATACTGGGTGTTTGGGATGAGAATGCTGGCAAGAAAGAGGAATTGAAGTCGATTCAATCAGGCGACACAAAAGGAAGAACGAAAGCAACTCCTTCTCAACTCGAAAGTATGAATACGAGCGTATCACTGCTTGCAGAAAGCGGTGGGATCGACATGATTTATGAAGTCATGCAAACCGCCTTCAAACATTTATGGTGAGGATAAACATGTTTTGCATGTGGAAAGCTTGCTGAAATATGAAAGGGATGACGAATTTCGAGAAACAAAAATAACGGAAGATGATATACCATTTGTACAGGATGAGCTCGATAATGTTATGACTATCTTTTATTTGACGATAGAAGGCGTTCGTTGTCATACAGAGTCATTGGATATTGCTAGGAAAAAACTTGGTGGGTGCATTGAATGCTGAATTTCCCCTCGGGTTAGCCTTGAGACGCTGATAATTGAGATCTTAGTGGACTTGGAACCAAATATTGTAAATTATTTGTTGACAATTACTGGAAAATTACGATGGGATGAGGCCAACGAATTACCCCAGACACGAGTCAGTATTCCAAATCTCAAAAGGCCTATTAGCTTATTTCCATATTCACAGATATTTCTTCTCTTTTGGAAATCCATATTATTAGTATTTGGAGGTACCAAGGAAATCGACAAAGTCAAAAGAGCAACCGATGAGCTGGCTAATTCCGGTGGTGAGAAGATTATTACAGCCTCACCTCTTGACTATCACATCTTTCGTCAAGAAATCACTTCAAAGTATCCCGCATATATCCCCCCAGAACCTTTGATACCCCTAGAGCCCGATAATAATTCCATACTACCACCATTACCAAATCGCCCAAGTCGAGCAAGTACAACTGGTATCTTGAATCCTCCTACAAATGTCAATAGTAGTGGAGCTTCTATCCTTCATCAGCCAGTTCACATCGCCACACCTGCCCCGTCACCACCCCATCGCCACCAGTTGGGGGTAAGGCGGGCAAGAAACAAAACTACCAAACGAATCAAAACTTCCCATTCATGTATCCACCACCACTTGATAGTACTAGCAATAGTGCTGGTGGTAAAGGTGCTGCAGGGTTACAGGACATACTTGTCGGTCGAAAGTGGGAAGGAAGTGATATTCCCAAGTCAATTTTGGAAGCCGGTGAACTGTTTGCTGGTAGAATGCGCATGACTAGAGCAATGCGTCAGTTATGGGATGAGCGAGAACGTTTCTTGAGATTCGAACGCGGATGGGATGATAGAGATGATGAAGATATTGAAGAGCTTGATCTCGACCACATTTTGGCTAATGGACTCAAATCTCAGAAATCAAAATCGCCAAAAGTAGAAGTTGATTACGGGCCACGAATAGATATCAGTGATGAGGTGAAAAAGAAATTGGACTTGGTAGAATCATTTTATGTGAGTTCTCCGATTTCACGATTCCACAATGGTTTCCAAGTCTCATCTCTCGATAGCAATATGCTATTCCCCATCTACAATCCCTTGTTATAGTACTTATCAAGGCTCTTTTGGCAAATGTTACGACCTTGATGAATCAGCCGATAAATGTTCAACCGCAGAGCAGCATTCCTACTAGTGCACGACCCAGTGGTGCTCGAGGCCCAACTCAGGCCCAGGATCCCGCTAATATTCCTTTACCAAACCCAATTGATCTTGCAGACCTTACGGTAGATGAAATTGAGGCGATGAGATTTAGAGAGATTACCTCAAAAGCAGTATCCGGTATTCTTCTTATTGTCCTAAAATGGTTCAAAGTTTCTCGTATGCCTTGACAACTCCTTGCACACCATCTCATATACTAACTTTATAGATGTTCTCAAATTTGAATACCTCACACAACTCCTTCTCGATTCCAACTATCTCCCTTTGATTCTTAAAATGTTCGCCCACCAGGAGATAGATCGAATCGTGGATAGTAGAATAGATCGCGAAGATTTGAGGTCAGTATCATTGCGGTAAATAATTTCATGTGCTAATAAATTTCAGCTTCTTCGCATTCTGCAATGGCAGCAATAAGAATACCTTAATCACCACTGAAGCAGGAAGTGAAGATGATGCAGCCCCACCTCCTATAAAATTACAGCGGGATAGTACGTCATGTAATGCTGACAGCCAGCTTCCAGCCCTTGCGTTCCAAGAAGGCCAGCATGCAGCTCGTCGAGATACAGAAGTTGAAGAACTTGGTTTCCCAGCCACCGAGGCTAATTCACAGCCAATCACTGAATTCTCCTGGCGCAACTTTTTCTCATCTATCAACTTTCTTCGCATTATGCAAAAGATTTGTAAAAATAAAGCTCATCGCAACTTACTTCTTGTTCAATACAAATCATCTAACCACCTCAAAAAGTCTTTCAAAATTCCCCAACCCGAACTTCGTCTTTATACTCTTAAATTATTCAAAAATCAAGTGCCTTACTGCGGTCGAAAATGGAGGCAGGCAAATATGAGAGTTATTACAGCGGTGTACCTACACTGTAGACCCGAATTAAGGGATGATTGGTTGGCGGGTAGTGACGTAGATGCTGAAGTCGAGGAAGCATTGCCATTGGAACAGGCATTGAGAGCGCTGACTCATTGGTTTAATTTGAGGAGGTATCCAGATAGAATGGGTGCAGACACGAAGTTATTGCAAGAAGAACATGACTTTTTCACCAGGGAATTAGAGGGGATGGAGATGGGATTGGAGATGGGTATGGGACATGGAGAGGAGAGTATGGATGGCAGTATGTGGGGAGATGGGATTGGCGGATGGTGAAGTGAAAGCTGGGTGTGGTGAAGGAGTAATTGGAGGTTGATATTGACTGAATGTTGAAATGAGGTATATGTATATATGATGAATCACAAGAGACGACAATTCTTTCCAGCCACCGGTTCACATCTAATTGTGATCCAATAAATCAAGCATATCAATCCAGTATTGCATATTGCAATATATATCTAAGACAAAATCAAAGAATTACTGGTACCGCCCCTCTAGTTCATTTGGAAACCGGAGGAACTATTTACCGCCACTTTTTCATAAATTAATTATCTAGGCAAGTTAATAAGTTTTATTATTGGTATTAATTTTTTTCGTACATTTGTTGCATATCGGCAATATATATTAATCAAAATAGGTTGGCAGCTTCTAGTTTTATTACACTTTTTTATGGTTTCTTTGGTTGACAAGTCGTCTAGACTTTTCACTTACTAGGAAGAAGCTTACCGTACTTTATATATCGAGAGTGGTGGTTCAATTATTACTGTACATTGAAGATCCCCGCTTTTCTCCGCACAAGGATCAACACGAGAGAAGAATCACCGGTGAGTCTTTTCCTGTACATTTTCATGGGCAGGGGTTTTTTGAAGTTGGTTTTGAATGTGACTTTGTTGCATATCGGTAATATACTTTTAATATGCTATTTCATAAGCATACTTAGCATCGTTTCTTGTTTTAGCTGATGACGGAAAAGCTTCTTATGTGATGTGAAGGTAATCTATTGTAATATATTCTGGCACACTGTGCTATGGACTTATTCCCCTTCTCGGACTGGTCTGATGGCTTGCCTACTTTATTCCTCGTCGTTCCGTTTGTAGAGTTGGAGGCTGGGATGGATATGGATGTCTTTGTTGCGTGTCGGTAATATAGTCCCCCCTGGGAATATTGTGGAAATTTTCCACTTTTGAATCGAAGTTCTCCGTGTGGATTCTTGATGGCTGAGGAGTGGTTTTGTTGCATGTCGTGGTTTATACTCTGGTATGATGAGTTAGTTCTCTTATTGGTTCCGGAAGATACTTAGTCCTGAATGAGGGGAGGTTTTGTTGCAGGTCTGTAATTTACTTTCATATAAGGTTGCTTATCATCTGTTACATGCTAGATCATGTATAAATATAGAGTTGAAATTTGTCGTAGGTCGGTAATATATATTCATATAAACTTGTTTACTATTCCATGCCAGATTATGTATAAATAGAGAGTTGGGGTTTTGTTGCAGGTCAGTAATATATATTATATAACATTGTCTACTATATATCCCATGCTAGATTATATATTAATCGAAAAATGAGGTTTTGTTGCAGGTCGGTAATATATTTTTATATAAACTTGTTTACTATTCCATGTAAGATCATGTATATACAGAGGGTTGGAATTTTGTTGCATATAGCACTATATGATTTATGCAAAATGATGTAGTTTTCACCTGCTTCACAAATTCCCGGTTCCTAATTTATAGACGGTTATGATCATAGGGATTACGGAGCATAACATCGGAAATTAAGTCACGGCTTGCAACAATAATAATATCATGTTTCCGACTAATTACTTTGTATTGGGATCAGATCGGATCTTGATCTTAACTATGAATAGGCATCAAAGCTTAATTCTTCAAAATTCAAGGCAAGATATTTTGTTGCATATCGAAGTTTATGTTCTGGAGTTTAACATATCCATAGATTGGCATAACTTTGTTTAAGTAAGTGTATTCCTGGTATGGAATCAAATCTTGTTGTGCGCCAAATTTTCTTCTCGGTTGTATGGGCTGATTATTCGTGCCCTGGGGTTGATTTAAGGGAGTCATGAAGTGGCTACTTCCTTGGTAGCTCCAGCGCTGAGTATATACTCTGAACAGCTGAAGAAAGCGTAGAAATATACAGTATTGGAGTTGACTGATCCCACTGATGAATTCGAAATATTATCACCCCCACTTTATCCATAAACATGATAATTTGATGGATACATTCATCCATGTCTTTCGTCGCGTGTCTCCTACCCACATTCCTACAGGAGATCAAACTCTTGAAGGCTTTGTTGCACGTCTTCTAAATTTTCCGAAGAGAGTGGAAACTTTGGTATATAGGACGACTTGTCCACCTTGTCTATTACATAAAACAAGACTCCACAATGGCATGCTATCAGCAGATTTTACTGACCCAGACTGTGAATTCTTTGAGCTTGTTGCACATCCTAACTTAACGTGAGACAAGGGGTCCAAGATCCATAAGTATTTATGTTTCCTGAACCAACATGAAGTGCTTCAAGATCCACCTTTACCAGTCCACACCTTACACTGGCACTTCCCAGTTGAGACGTTTTGGGTGTTTATGTCTAGGCCTTGAAGCTCCGGACCACTAGGAACCAGAAAACTTCACCTAAACAAAGTTTTGTTGCATGCCTAATTCTCCGAGCCCAACTGGCGATGGTGCATCTTGCGATCCGGTTCCTGTGAGCTTCTTGGGAGCGTGCGAGCGCTCTGTTTCGCCTCATCTTCATGTACCTGATGCGTCATAAATTACATTCGAGGCGCGGATACAAAAGCCATGTGCACCATGTTATTGCAACGCGGACCCCTGAGATTGAATGCTCCCGTGGTCGATGTCAAAGCCCACGGATTCTTCCGATACCGTATTGCGAAACGGCTGTCGGGATGGCAGCGACGTTGTATGTGCCGCCGTTTTGCGACCAGCTGTCTCCGGGTTGAAAGTCAAGTTATCTTGCTTCTTTATGCAAATTTATAATCACCATGAGTTCCCAAAGGAATAACGAATACGACGGCGCTCGCTTCAATTTTCCACCACGTGGTAGGGTTTCTAATCGTTTTAGTTTCAGCACTTATTTAACGTTTAAGGTTCTTCAGCTATTGTTTCATGTCACCCCTTAAGGTGCCTAAAAGTCAAAAGTAGTTCATCGCAAGTGAGAACTTGACGGCGAAAGGTAACGTTCATGCATGATCTGTCTGTATGTTCTAGATCATGCACACTCGATGGTCTACATTTTATATGAAGATCCGTGACAGGGCCCGCAGCACACCCTAGATTGAGGAGATATCAATATAAACAAAATGGCGCGGAGGGAACACCTTGGAATGGTTTACGGTAAAGATTCTCGGGATTAACAAGTGAGTTGTTGAATTGGGAGATTGGTATTTCTGTTTTGTTAATTGAAATGACCGAAAATGTTGAAGTAGGAATAGATCTTCATGTTAAATTGACACTTTAGATATTGTTACTACTGTCTGTATCCGTACAGTACCTGCGGTCAGACGTGATTTGCAGATCAGGGGCTGGGCTGGCAGTGGCATCGGTAGCTAATCCGGGATTATTATAGGTAGAAGAAGCTGGAGTGGATACCAGGTCAAACTTAGAGCATACCACCGTTTGTCAACGTAACCCAGTCCATATAGATAGTATATCTTGAAACTTACAGTAGTGAAGTTTGGGACAAAGGTGGCTGGTTTTTGTTGACCTGTTGAATTTGAGATCCACAAATTCATCCCAAACGATGATGAGGCGAAATAGAATTTCCTTCATGTTTGAGGTAAGCCGTCTTATATTTGATGTATGATGTAGAGACATCACAATTTGTATGTAGTGCGGAATGATTCTTCGAGAGGCGTTATTATTTCCCTACCCGTATGCAGTGTATGGTTTCATGTAAAATGCCCCAGCCCCCATTTTTGGTAATTCTCACCCCATTTCCCTGTGCTGTTCAAGTGGGAGTTTGTGATAAGGTCGAAAAGCTGATAATTGTGTTTTAACACCTCTATAACATTGTGTGACCGAACTTCCATAGCAAATCAATTGTTAAGGAATTCTGCACCAAGTGGGTAGCCTTGGGATCCTTTGATCCCATTGCCCATAAAATGCAGACCCAAGGGACTTGACATGTATAATATGTAATTAAACCAGATGTTCAACTCCCGTTTAGAAGTTAAAACAAGTGAAAAGAGCACAAAGGCACCCCCTATGTGCTAGTAGAAGTAATTGTCATGATGGTGGTATGATGCTGATTGTTTGAGTTAGTATAATGATCTGATCGTTGGCCGTGAGTAGTGGTTTTATAGATTTCATTTCTTCCGCCGACGTTTAGTTTCCCTTCTTCAATATTATACTACTTTATTCGTAATAGATAAATTAAAGGTAATAAAGTATTTAATATTTAGATATTTAGATATTAAGACATTTTCGCGAAATCTTTGAAATTCAAGGCCTTGGATTACCAGTTAGGCATTATCACATGAGGGGTAGATTAATCAAAGCCCCACCCAGCTCCATAAGTGCCTTAAAACTGCACAGAATAGCAGAAGAACAATGTTAACTCGTCTAAGAGACAACTCACAAGGACACAAAGACGACGCGCTGAGCATCAATTTATCTTTGAGTCTTTCCTATCATGTCATTAGTGCCCTCCATGATTCATCATGCAGCTTAGAAATTATTTCTGCCTTGAGCCTATATTTTTGAAACCCATTCCATGTCAACCCAACCAGCAAGATCGCGCGTATATGAAGAAGACAGGACATATCATGCAGCAATGAGTTCTATATAATATTTTACTTGTGTTCACGTTATGTCTCGATTATGATGTGTTATAGCTATAGAGGTAAATATAAATATAGTTGCATCCTCAGAATGATGTCAGGTTGCGGCAGGCCGAAGACCTCCCAGGATTGACAAACGGATTCCAAGAGTCATTTCATCATATGGTGGATTCAAAACGAGTCTTTTATTATGTTCTCGGCGATGCTATAGGTTCCACGGTTGATGGTAATGCTAGTGGCATTGGGAATACAAATTCAAATGGCGAGTTGTCCCATGAAGCAAGCAAGAGATCTTGGGTAAAGAACCTTTCAATTGATGTTTACCGACAAAATCGTTGAATTTAAACAAGACTGCAATCAAGATTCGGTACTAAGAGAGTTGTTTCGTTGAGTAAACAAAATTGCCACACCTGTTGGGTTGGAAAACACCGTGGCATGTACCTGCGAGAAGGATGTACTCAATCATAATTGATTGTGAGATAGCGAATGCGGGTTCGGAGGACACCTATCGTCAATTCTATCTCTTGGAGAATTTTTGAGGAAGAGCATACCCGTTTTTGAAAGGAAGTGGTATACCCATATGGTGTAGTCCATGAAGCCATACTGACTCATTTTCAGTCAGCATCATGAGATAACTGGAAATCATATACCTAGCTTAATTGAGGACTTCTCAAGCGAGGATACTGCTCTACAATCTATGCAGATATTCTGATGCTTAAAAG
This sequence comes from Monilinia fructigena, assembly GCA_003260565.1. Lineage (NCBI taxonomy): Eukaryota > Fungi > Ascomycota > Leotiomycetes > Helotiales > Sclerotiniaceae > Monilinia > Monilinia fructigena. The sequence continues at coordinate 51,633 of QKRW01000080.1, forward strand.
TCCGCTACAAGGGCGAGGTTAGATTGATATTTGTGTTAAACCTGGAGACTTCGGTTAGACATGCACCTATGTTTTTTGGGGTAGTTCCGCAATCCTGTTATTTTAAATCATCAAATTGATATACAAATTGCTCGGAACATATTTCTAGAAGGTCCTATATAGTTTTGGGAAGCCCGATGAATATGATACTAAGCAAAGCGAATTCGTATAGCAATATCACCCCATGCATATGAATGGTGGTGTTACAACGGATTAGTAACAGGCTGTAGAATCACTGACTTATAGGCTATAATGGTATTATAGGCCTCAGTGATTCAGCTGCAGTATACCGGGGGACACTAGGCACCCAAGGAAAGCCTCAGGCATGTATATAGTATTAGTCATAGGATACCCTAGGAACCTAGAACATAGTTCCCAGGACAGTAGGTCCTAGGAAAGAAGAACAGAACACAGTAAGCAAGAAGGCTTCACTAGGATTAGTAATGTCCCAGGGGATTAAGCCCCAGGACAAAGAAAAGACAAGCTAGGACAATAGGAATCACGGGACAAGTGTCATGTGATCAAAAGCCGGTCGACTTGTCGGTCGACTTCAGTACGAAGGTCTATATAGGGAATGGGTTTCATTACAATGTAGAGCTTCGTGCTCAAGAACAATCATTAGTTTCATTACTATAGTTACGAGAATTGCAACCAGTTACAACCTTATTGAATTCCTACTTGAAGTCTAGTCTAAACCACCTCGAGAGATCTCTAGACACTTCCACGTGACCCTAGAGGCAGCTCCCGTAACAGGTGGCTCTCATAATCATAATTAGATCATATATGATCCGTAATAAAATATTCATACTTTAACCTTCCGTAAACTAGGAGCATCTTTTGTTTTATTTTTTCAATTTAACTGGTAGTATTCAAGTTAAATATCTATACATTTGTTACGGGAGCTGCCTCTAGGGTCACGTGAAAGTGTCTAGAGATCTCTCGAGGTGGTTTAGACTAGACTTCAAGTAGGAATTCAATAAGGTTGTAACTGGTTGCAATTCTCGTAACTATAGTAATGAAACTAATGATTGTTCTTGAGCACGAAGCTCTACATTATAATGAAACCCATTCCCTTATATAGATCTTCGTCTTACTTGGACAGCTGGGACAGCCGGTCGCTCCTGGAGCGCTGTCGTTCCTGAGCTGTCCATCACGGGACACTAATCCCGTGACTCTTGGTGTCCTAGCTTATTCTTTTGTCCTAGGGCTAATCCCCTGGGACATTACTAATCCTAGTGAAGCCTTCTTGCTTACTGTGTTCTGTCTTTCCTAGGACCTTCTGTCCTGGGAACTGTGTTCTAGGTTTCTAGGGTATCCTATGACTAATACTATATACATGCCTGAGGCTTTCCTTGGGTACCTAGTGTCCCTCGGTATACTGCAGCTGAATCACTGAGGCCTATAATACCATTATAGCCTATAAGTTGGTGATTCTACAGCCTGTTACTACTAATCCGTTGTAACAACATTCCATCTATCTCATTTTTTCATGCTTATAATTAGTTTGAATTCTGGTCTAGTTATGCTGTATTTGCTTATGAGATATATGCCAAGGATGTTCTGCAGATCTCTCTACCTCTCTTTACTCCTTTACAACATCTATATGCAGTGATTTGGATAAAGGTAACTTGGATTTCATGTAATTTAGAGTTTATAATCTCGATATACCATTTCATTGAAGAAAAAAAAGCTCGAATATCGAAGAATGGCATAAAGATATGCGCATAAGATGGATAGTCGAGTACTGCTTTATACATTTACGAGCTGTCGTGCAGTTTTTTAAGGGCCAGCAGCAGTGTAATTGATCTTTTGTAAGATCATACTGTTAAATTAAGTTAATATTTGGTTCAGTTACTTCTGAGTACTTGAATACCATCAGCAATATCTCAAAGGGTCGAGGCTTAATATTCGCTGTTACCTTTTTCAAAGAATTATCAGTATCAGCCAGACTGTCTAAGGGCCTGCTTAATTTGTGTTGACAGCTACGAACCTTTACTCCTGCTATCAAAAATCAGGCATGATTACGTTTTCCTACTCCAGCAGCAATTATGCAGCAATAAAGTCATCGGATAGAACTCTATTCACTACAGTTAAGCTTTAACTAGTCGAATACTACCGAGCATTAAATAGGTTAGTCGAAAACTAACTCAAATTAGTTCAATTTTTGAACTTAACTAGATTTAAAGCCACAACGTTTTTGGGCCCAAATTTTGACGTTCCCTTTTCAGGAGTGGACGAAAGTTTATATTGTATTGTATGTCTGACTTTAAAATATGAAGCTGGGCGTGAGAGTTCAAATGACCAACAATATCATACCTTTTAATAATCAATTTATAATGCTACGCGGAGGACGAAGTGCAAATATATAGCTAATAAATATCGAACTTGCTAAACCTCCAAGGCGAGTATTGCTTTTTTAGAACAAGACTCGAAGACCCAGAGCAAAGAGCTCTAAAGAATTTGTTTAATTTCTTCAAAGGAAATGAAAATATAGATGCTCTGTGAACTTTTTATAGATCCATCTAAGCACGGCTCATAAACAGCTTCGTAATATATAATTTTGAATATGCAAGTTTACTTATTGATTTAAGAAATCACAAAAACAATAATCAATATCAAAGATGGTTCTAGGAACACATCGTGTACGTGTTCATTGCGATCGTGTTCGCATTCCCAGGTAAGTTATAAGCTTGTAACATTATAAATGCTCTGCTTCCTACTACTTCTATTAACCACGCGATATCTGGGCATGCTCTACAAAATTCCCATCGGGAAACGATACAGATTGTTAAATTCTTGGTGGCCACCTCCGATTTCTTGCTGGTTTAAGGCTAATTTTTTAACTATTAATTGGCTCTTCATGACTCGGTCGAACCGAGCTGGAATAAGTATTCTGAAACAAAGAGAAACCACAATACCTCTCGCAATTATTCATCAATCTAGCGTTCTTTCTTTAGACTTCTATGATTTATTTCAATATAATGATATAAAATATATATGCCACAGTTTTAAAATCTCATCATCGACGAAAATTTCGATTGACAATTTTGCTACTTAAGTAATCACATTTGTAAAAATATCTGCTTGCGTGACATCCTAACGGAAGTTACATTGGCCTTTACTTAATAGGCTAACTGACTCGCCCGATATAACATCTCACTCATTGCCGCACTTGCCCAATTGAGTTGATGGTGAGCTCGAGTTTCTGCCTCAAAGTGCACTTATGCACGCGATCAACTTTATATAAACAGGGATCAGTACATGCATCAACTTCAGTCATTGATCGATGCACTTGCTATTAGTTCATCAACTGATGCCTTGGCTTAGTGAGGTATCAACTCCATTGATCCGGCGATCTCCTATTGGTGGCAAATATCTCGAAATACATCAATTGTCACTAAGACTTGGCCTTGGAGGCACCTGGCAGCTTCCCTCATAGCTTCGAATGGTTGTTCTTACTACTCGCACAGTATGATGATGAATAATCAATATTGAAGGAACGCCATTACGTAGACTTATAGCCCATCTATTAAGGATTACTTGTCCGAAGCTGACCATGTCTGACTCTTGTAGTTGATACAGAACCCTAGCTCCTTTTTCCTTTCTGGTGTTCAAGTAGTGGTTTCTCCTCATTCTGTTAACATCTCTGTTACTTCTCAAATCACCCAAACTTTTGAACACACTTTCCTAAAAGTATTTTCAGCCAGTTGCAAATCAAATTACTTTGAACTAAAGTTTCCAATACTTTATAAATACCCTCCACATTTCCTCACATTCTGTACTATCTTCAACCATCTCTCAACCATCCTTTACTATCCTCTACCATCCTCTCTACCATCCTCTCTACCATCCTTAACTATCAACTAGAATCAACAACAGTCTATTGTTCCTGGAACTGAATTCATGATTGCCATTCAGAAAATCTCTTTTGCGTGGTTGGCATTTATAATTGCTACCACAATAGCTGTACCAGACTGGGTTGCAAGATGCGCTGAGGTTGTCCCCCAAGTTGTATTCGACATCGAATGAAAACTTCTTGTTGAAAGGAGAATGAGCCCTTCTATCTCCCATTTCAAAACCATCGCAGAATATAACCAATTGAGGGATAGCTATCCTACTCAAAATGTCACACAGAGAGTCCGCAATCATCATAAACTTTCAATATGGCTCGAAGGTCAAGTTTTTGAGGGGCAGTGGCGATGTTGCTATTGATATTGTCCTCACACAGTGCCCACCCTCTTCGTCTCACCGATGTTGAAAAGGTGCGAATTGACCCTGGAGAGGGTGTTATGATTTTAAACCTGGGATTATTCTATGGCAATGGAACTTATTCCGGAAGAATTACCTTCCACTTTGGCTGCGAGACCGATGGCACAAACTGCGAGACCGAGAAAAAGCTCCGAGATCTGAGCCATGGAGATCTCTATAGTCTTTTTGAGTGAACCACAGATTCAGATGCTTAGGACAGAGACTATGGTCCCAGACGACCTGGTGAGGCCTTTGAACTTGGCTACGATGCCAGCTTCGTCGACACTCAGCATCTTGAGATGCTCGTCCACTACCCTGACATGAAAGCTTGTGCCAAACCCGCCGGCCGCACCCGTTCTCCTACACTCGGCTGCCCATCTGAGAACCTCAGATCTTACAACGATGGTAAAAGCGCATGGTTAGTTTGCATGTCTGATTGCAATCTTTACAAAACAGACGAGGCTCGTTGTAGAGGAGAATTTCAGGTCAGTGATCGATGTACTTCCAGCAGTGCACACATGACGGTCAAATGTCCTGAGGCTTTCGGCTGGGCTTATAATGACCCAGAAGCCTTCAAAAACTGCAAGGAACAAAGCGAGGTCTACATTGAAATTGGTCTCAAATCGGAAATGGAATGGTGGAAGAAGAATTCGGATGAGACCTTGCGCTCTGAGAATCTCAAGTTCTTTGAGGCCCTTAACTAATGCCAATCCTGTCAAATTTTGTTCTTCTTGTTTCTTGACATAATGATTGCGTCGGATTTTGAGGAAAGGGAGTCCGGTGTTTGAGCATTTGATCTAGTTCTATCACTTGATGCTCGCTTTCATTTCACTTCACCATCCAAGACGATCCAAATGGAACCTTGTGCAATCACACGGCACGGCGTTTATTTCTCTCCTTAGATTGCCAGTGTGAACTGGCATCTGGAGTTAAAAAATAGATTATTGGTTCAGGATTTTGTAGGGAGTTGATGGTATTTTTGGGCTGTTGTCATGATTATGGATTCTGATGGTGGCTTCGTTTTGAAGTAACATTGTGCTAAAATGTTTCATATTTTCACAATCACGATGTCTGATTATTGGATTAGATAAAAAAGTTTCTGAAAGGGAAGGTGCCGCGGATCAATATTTGCGACGGATGGTTGAAGTAAAAGAGATGGATATGAGATCTAGATAGGACTTGGATAATCTTAATCGAGAAATGGTATACCCATATATTGATTGATCACCAGGCTGATAGTTACTTGAATTTTGCCTCATTCTCTTATCTCTCTTTGCATGTATAACATCCATCCTGAAGATGTTTCCAATCGAATCGAATCTGCCGTGTGTGAACTAACTATCAAGCTGCTCAATTGCCAATATACACTCATGATAGTAATTACTACACGGCGTGTTTTAATTTGAATACTCTTTACTCTGGTGATGTGTATTTATTTCATGACATTGACTTTTAATAAAGGATACTAAAGTCTACGTCCCTCATATTAGTAAATTCTGTAACGAATTTTGTATATCACCAACAAATATATGAGAATTCTGCAACCCAATTCCTTAAATAAAAACTTTCTGTTGTCATGTTTGATGAAGTCAAGTTTGAAAGAAACATTCGCAGGATATACGAGGAATGTATTGAACTCAAATTTTCTCAGTATATCACCAGTATGTAGGCACCACTGTTGGTACTTGCGAGAATTCTTAGTATCAAAGTCTATACTATACGTATTACTCTGGTATGAAAGGCTTCAACACCAGCCACCACTTACACTACTCACATGACTAAAACACAATAAACTCAATGAGGACATGCGGACATAATAAAAGAGCATTTGATAATTGTGCAAGACAAGTACAGGTCTACAGACAGAATGATGATGTTAGCTGAGTGGAAGTTGTGCCTCATGCTGAAATGAGGAGGTCATACTAACTGTTTGATATCTCTCGAAAGCGGGGTGAAAGGTTCCTTTTTTCAAGTAACTGAAATACAAAAAGATCTGCGGACGGTAGGAATACTGAGTTTTAACCCTACTCATTGAAGATTTTCTATTTGCTGCAAGTGATTAATTGGTGATTGTCATGTAGGTAACATATTCTCTTCGTATTCCGGCCATCATTCCTGAACAGCTTTGTGATTGTTATACGCCAGCGATACGGTGGCGGATATCGCTTCGTTGAGTACCACTCTCGTATGTATAATTAGAGGTTCATACATACTTCAATGGATATATTAAAATCTAATACTACTAGTGATATACTAAAATACGGGAATGGATCTGGAATGGGCATTCCAAATTAGATTTCCGTACTTCTAATAATATTCAATACTATTAGTAATATAATATTTAATACTACGTAGTACGTCCGCCAATATATTCAAAATAATTCATATGTACCACTATACGGATCAATAACTGAATACGGGAAATACTAATCACTACGCTGTTCCTGAAAAGAAGAGCATTGTGACTTTCAGTACAGTCAGGAACAGCCTACAGTAGAAGTCTTTGCACGAATCCTTAATAAATATAAGATAAGCCAGTATAGTTATAATATAAAAATTGGCAAGCTTGGGTTGCTGTTAGAATCTCCACCAGACGAAAGTTTCGAATAGGTATGCAGTTGACCAAAATCATTAGAGCTCTTGTCGCTCACCAGATCAGATACATCACTGCACTGAAAATAGGAAACACACTCTAATATTCAATCTATGAAATAGGAAAGTCTTAAATAACAACTGGCAACCAGCTACTCGTTTAAATTCCCCGATAATTGGACTAATAAAACTTAGATCGGTTGAATTTCCTACCAAGGCATTAACTATTCCATCTCACATTTATTCCAGAACACAGATGAAGAGTAGTTACTAGTTAATCTTCATGACTTATTGCCTTTTTTATCTTAGATACCTCACTGCTAGTATTGTGTGCTCCTCGAGAATTCATGATTCAGACAGCTCATTCGAAATTCTTTAGATGAAATCTATTTGTATCTGAAACTTAATTTTAAATTAAAACATCCAGGTGGATTGAGACTCTGAAACGATACATACTCGAACTGTCTAGATATTTGAGAATGATTTTTTAAAGATCTTCGAACAGTTTGCCATGGATCCATACTGCTGATGACAGGTCTTCGATGGTTCTTTTCAGATTATTTTAGGAAATGACGCAACCTCATAGAATATACATAAGCTTTCGCTGCATTGATTCAGTGTTTTTATTAATCTTCGTAGCACTCAAGATCCAAAAACTCCATCCCGTCATATGCATTACTTTCGGAAGAAATGAATGAATGGAGGCCAAGTAGTGACGGTGAATTATCAGGGATATTTGGATGGTCTGTATGGTACCAGGATACATTCCAACCAATAAAGTCTTCTGATACCAAGGACACATCTCCTACTCTTTGGTGTCGCATTGCTTCCGGGAACTTTCCCTAGCTGCCCATCAACAATTTTCATCCTGTAATCACCCATCGTCATACCTGTTTCTCTCTTAAAGACCCTACAGAAATGACTTTCCGTCAAACCGACTTCTTTCGCCATTTTCTTGACCGTCCACCTTTTACCACCGCCCTCCATCTCACTCTCAACTAACTCCATAGCTTTATCAACCATTCTCTTTCTTTCCCCTTCCCATTCTCACCAAGATCATCAGTTTTAAGCTTTCTCCAGAACTCTCTGCAAATTCCTTCATGGTAACCAATTCCACTGCGGGCTTGATTCCAATTCCACACTCTGCCCACATCAACATTCGGCCGGCATCTCCTGCAAGCTCGAAATCCCATCTCGTTCAGCTGCTGCTCTGCATTCTCGTGAAAAAACAATATTTGCCCGACGTGCAAGGCGTGAAGGACAAGTTGGCCTGCAATATATATTGGTCGTGACCACGCTATATATGAATGAAGAATGAGCGAGAGGATCACGGGACACGAGTGCTTGGTGACGTTGAGTTGAGAAGGTCAAGAAGAGATTTCTGTTTATCATTTGAATCTCGCCTTTAGTTAGGCTTCATTATTTAGGTCATAGAGGAACTGTAAAATAAAATGAGTACCTTGTGTTAAACGATGGCTAGGGAAATGATGGAGAAAGGTGAAGTTGACTCTACAATGACTAAGCAGTCACTGTGATAGACCAATGAAGCTTTCACCCTTAGCCACTAAGGACCATAGCTTCGAATTCTTCATGGCAAAAAGAACTTCTTTCCTTAAACTATATCGTAGAAAATTTCTTGACTTCTAAAAAAAACATAGGCATTGAATTTTATCATTCATCTTAGATTACCCATCGATCAAGTCGGAAAAATACTAGTCAGAACTTTTTCAAGCCTGGTGACTCGAGGTGTTTACACACAAGGTCTCTCTTGTTAATAGCTCTAGGAAACACAAGTGATGCCAAAGATCAAAATTACAAGATCTCAGGAAATCTAATTTGAGAGTTCACAAATTCTCTTAAGCAAAGTCCAGAATTGCAACAAGCATACAATGACTTCTTCATCCCAGTTCAATGACTTCGCCATGTCAGGCATCACAGATTTCCAGCGCGTAAGTATCTGTCCATTCCTTCTAGCATTATTTGTTAATCACCCCATTTCCCAGAAAGTCTATATCCTCCTCTTACAAATCCCATCCGGGAAGGTGTCCTCATATGCCTCACTTGCGAAAGCTCTCTCAACTGCTCCTCGTGCAGTTGGTGGAGCTTTGAAACGAAAATCCTTATGCACCGCAGGTGCCTTGTCATCGAATTATATGTGCTGATGGTGTATGTCTTTATAAATAATCGATTTGTCTTACAAGTTTCATGAGATTCTTTTTGGGAGGGCGACGGAGTGCTAATAATTGATAGTCGATTGGAGGATTCAAGGGTGAAGCGCAAGATTGCACCTTCTAAAATCAATCAGCAGGAGAAACTGGAGCTTCTAAAGAGTGAGGGAGTTGAGTTCGATAGCAATGGTCAATTGGTCGATAGAGAAAGATGGTGGGAAGAGTTTCATGTGTGAGCAGGATCGCAAGTACACATCAATTTCCAGGCTAAAATAAAAAAAGACGACACCAAAAGATTATTGGAGATAACTCATGGCTTCGCCTGGTCAACCTGATCTCTGTTACTTAACATCACGGGTAGATTTCAAATGTTCATTCACCATGCTTTTTTTCTATTGCTTCATGAACATACCGCACAGTCCCGTTCCACCTTCAACATTCCAGTGAATGTTTAGTTAGCCCAAACAATCGTTAATACATATTTATATAATAAACCACAGTCAGTTCATCAAAGAGGTATTGCCATTTTATCGGCTACAGCCCATAGGCTAAGAGATGGCCCGCAACCAAATCAGTGTCAATACAACCAACAAAGTTGCGTCCATGAACTTTGAATAATCCTTCAAATATTCTTTCACATATAATATATATATATATCATCGCTGAGTGCTCAACACAGCTCTTTTTCCAAAGGCTCAATGGATACAAACTGAAGGTTTGTCCGTCAATATTCTAGTGGAGTGTTGCCTCGGCCTATCGAAACCTTGATGGCGTTCAACCAAGAGCTTCTTTCATAAGTTATACTTAGTGTTGTTGAGTGAAGCTTTTCTAGATAAAGCTGTGGCTTGACAAGCCCAGATGGTTACACATTGTTGAGCCACTCGGTGACCAAAAAATTCCAGTTTGTATACAGAGATCTAAGCAAGAAGTTCTGAAATATGATTGTATCTTGAGAGCAACTTTGCTCATGAAAGAAGCCTTAATATGATGACATTAGTATTTGAAGATCCGCTCAGGCTCCCATGAACCCATTAGGTAGGTAGTCTAATGGCTACGAGATTGACTCGATAATGATCTGACAATAAATATCGATTCGTTTCCCTTCATAAAGAAGCTTAGTCTATGATGTGGAGATCAGTCATCCAAGAATATCGGAAATCCGGGGAGCATTTCCCCAGAGCCTTGGAACCGGATATTTTGCCTTGATGCCGGCTGTACCTGAGTAAAGCCTGTGGATAATTAATCAGCAAAGTTTTCAGTCCTTCGGCCACAACGTGGTTTGCCCTCATCTCGGCAAAAATTCCGAGGTAGCGGGGTGTTAAGTCCCGTTGTGGTGTCCCTAGAAAAAATTCATGTATATCCGGCCCGAGCCTCCGATTATCCCCTGATCACACCTTATGTTGAACCACTCTGTTGACCTATCTCATCAAGATTGTGCTTAGTTATTGCAAAATTCAGCGATATACGAAGTGTTATACAGGAATAAGGATGTTCTGGACTACCTTAATCTCTCAAGATACTACTACAATCAAGGATAATTTCGGCAATATGGAAGTAGTTTCCATTAGTTAATATTCGAAGAAATTTACATAAATCTGGCGGCCTGGAATTCGATTGATTTGAGATGTTTATTCTGCTTTTTATTTACCTTTACTACTGAAGCTCATGTACCCCGCGCCAAATTGACCAATATGCTTCTGAAAAACGTCATCTTCACAGCTGGAGTCTTCTCAACTTCAGTAGGCTCTACTATATACTATGCAGGAGTGGCTGAAAGTGGCGGGGAATTCGGAGTGTGGAGTATGTGTTCCTAAGGGCATTCCAATCTCCAAAGTCAAGAACAGAATTAAAGAAAGCTGCCTGGTGTATGTTATAGAAGCTTGGAATGCTAACTTGAAAGATAGGCGCTACAGGTACTGTTGGTACAGGACTTCCTGGAACATTTGGACGGGACTATTCGTTCATCAATAAATCTGCAATTGATATTTATGTAAATGAGAACAAGGTAGGCTCATGATCAAACTATAATACTTATTGGTTATGATAGAAGGAGTTTTTTATAAAAAGGTTCTCTAACCAAAAGATTTTCAGGTGAATCTGTTTCGTGTATCATTTCTGCTTGAGCGAATGTGCCCTATTGCTACCGCTTAGGGTCTACATTTAATGAGACCGTATGTTCTCTATCAATCCCTCCTTAACCATGAACAGACCTAATATTTGGAACAGCATTTCTCTTACTATGCGGATGCTATAAACTACATCACTCGAAACAAGTCATCCTATGCTATCCTAGATCCTCATAACTACATGCGCTATAATGATCCATCCTCCAACCATTTTCTGGATCCGTGATAGGTAATACCAGCGATCCCACGGCTGCAACAACAGCACAATTTGGCGTATTTTGGGGAGAATTGGCCAAGAGATTTAGGAACAATCAGAATGTTATTTTTGGATTGATGAACGAGGTTAGTCTTGTTCTTGGTAAACCCTTCAACTTTCAAAGAATGCCCTAGATAAGAGAGCCACAGCTGATAAGAGTCTAAGCCTCACGATATGCCACAAGTTTGGTACTAGCAAATGATCAAGCTGCAATCACTGCAATTCGTAAGGCTGGTGCCACAAATCTGTAAGCATAAATATTATGCTGGAAATTGAGTCCAGAGCTGATCAGAACAGGATCTTAGCGCCAGGTAATTCATGGCAGGAGGACATTCCTGGACCGAAGGTTCCGACCCCTCTAGCGCTCTAATGCAAAAACTTCTTGACCCAATCAAGAACACCGCAATTGATATCCACGAATACCTCGATGTTGACTTTTCCGGCGGCCATTCGATCTGCGCATTCTCGGCACCTGAACTTCTCGCTCCTCTCACTCGTTGGCTTCAAACATACAATCTTAAGGCCATGATTACTGAATTTGGCGGCGCTAACGGCACAGAATGTGCCCCATACATCGAAGGACTTATCGATTATATGGCACAGAATGATGAGTATATAGGATGGACAGCTTGGGCTGCTGGACCATTTTGGGGAAGTTATTCGCCGTGTTGTACCGATTCGTTGCAGTGGGGAAGCTTGGAGCCGGGGAGTCTGGCGAGTGATGGAAGTCCTGGGTGAGATTAGTTACTATTGACCGTCTTTTCAGCTTGGAATGTGTCATTCTAATCGATTCTAGATTGTATACGACGGTTTGGTTGAAGACTATTCAACCCTTGCTGCCCACGACGTTGCAGAAGTGGGGTCCGGCGACTGTGCATGGCTACTAGAATGGGCTGGGGAAACAACAAGACAGATATTTCCTTCTCAATATGTTGAATGTGATGCGAAGAATGTCGCATAAGAACTAAATTAACAGGTTCAAATGCGTCCTTGGAATCTAGAACCAAAGTTCGTATATATAGCTACGCACATGTGTCTGGTGGTCCGTTCCAATTGAACCGGGACTCCGTTCGGTCAAATCCTTGAAATCCTGGTAATATATATAGTATGCCCTTATATTTTCCGTGATACTTTTATTAGCAGGATGCGTTACGCTCTCATTTTTCGTTGGTCTTTCAGTCTATTCCTTATGGTTTAATGGTACAGGTATATATTGATTAGAATGAGATTCCGTTGTCAGGTGATGCAAGATCATTCTCTTTACGGCTAATGAGCTTGATACCTAATTTGAGATTCATTTGCATTCTATTTTCGAGATGCATCTCATTCTTTCTTTCGGTAGATTAAGATTTCAAAATCAGTTGACATATCATAGGTTGGGTTAGCTACTAGCTCATTTTCGGGTCTAGGTGGCGGTTAGATGAGCTAAAGAAACTGATTAAGCTAACTAAATCGGGTAAGCTTGATGAATTTGGTAGGTTGGGTACATTAGATTTATTGATTAGCGCCCTAGGCGGTTGGCAGGTCGGGTGGACGTCCATATAAGCTCAGATGGACCTATAAAGCATTTTTCGGTTGGCAGGTCGGGTGGACGTTCATATAAGCTCAGATGGACCTATGAAGCATTTTTTTGGAGAAAAACAAGGTTAATTATACAAGGCCATCCAACCATTTTAGCGAATTCATAATTTTTATGCGAATTGATTATTAACAATATATTGATAATAATTTTTTGCATAATTATCTGTATAATTTTCATAAAAAATCTATACAAGGTCCATCCGAGTTGTTGCCGAGTCCATCTGACCTCCCCCAAAATCCAATCTTTTCCACTTGAAACCTCTATTCATGATGTATGAAGTAGAGATTATTTCTTGCGGTATCGCGAAAGCCTCCCCAGACCGTAAGTTTATCTTTGAGTAGGAAAGTGGGATACCCATTCGGGACGTGCCCCCGTCCCCGCTCAACAGAGCACGTCCAACCAGATTGTTAAACCCCATTCCTTGGCAATTACACCTTTTATGCATAGTTAAACATCAAGCTAGTCTCACAAACGCGTATCCTTCTACGTATCCTTCTATAGAAATTCTAGCTTCTTAAAGCCCCACTTTAAGTTAGACTGGCCCCTTCCTCGGCCTTTCTGCAATCCCACTGCAGTCATATGGACCCAAAGGAGTGCGTGATAGTTGAATGATGTAATAATGATAATATAAGGGTATTGTTGGTATCACTTAGTATGTGATACGTTATTATAGTATGATTTCTTTTGATTCATAGTATAATATGATTGTGGTACGACCTATGAAAGCCTCGATCGAACGAAGGATAATATGCTGAGATGGTCACGTGATGTACCAACTCAAGGCTGTCGGGTTACGTAAGCGCATTTGCATATATCGCAACGGGTATGAATTCCAATACGTCACAAACAGCGTTTGTAGATTTCGGCCATTGTTCATTATCATTGCACAGTCGCTCAAATACATGACATTGATGGATGGTTGGTAATATATCTGCGGAAAAATAGACAGTTCTTTTCCGCCCTTTCGGTCTCTCTAGATCTGTCGGAGAATTATAGCATCTTCCTCAATATCAACTTCATTGGATAAGTTTTCCACCTTTGATAGAACACAATCAAAACACAAGTATCCTTTCTCATATGCATAGAGGAGACGTTGATTCAAGCACCGAGCTGTTCCGGTTTTTTATCCACGTATTCAACATGTTAACGATGCTATCTTCAGGTTTTAGGCAACAGAATTCGTGAACCCCCAGCTGCAAGGTCGTGATTGGTATTATTAGTACTGCAAGCCTTCATTTTATGTCAAGTATTATACATGGAGAAGATTCAACACTTGTACTTCATACGGAGCCTTGTATGTAAAGTTTAAGGAAAGGCTCGGTCGCTTTTTCTGACTGTTCCACAATAATACCCCTCCTCCCTAAGCACAGGTTTAACCACCCTTCAAACTCTGCGGATATTAGATTACATGATTTTTCCACACAGTCTACCGGTAGTTGTTACAACACTTACCGTTCCAGCCTTTTTCCTGGAATCCATGCGCCGGCCGCGGCCGGAATATGGGGTACCGGTAAGACACTTAAAATAGGTTCATGATCGTAGATTTACAATAGCCCAACCGAACTGTATTAAGGTATGATCTATCTATGCGTTCAAGAGCAGAGATATATAAATTAATATTACTTCCCCACGTATGATATCTTTTTCCCTCTCTTTCAACGAATATACAAATAAAAAAATCATCAGTTTCATCTGTGACAATACCCTCTACACAACTTTGCATCACTCCAATCAGCGCCGAATACTCATTAGCAAATGTGTTAGTACACTCTCGAGTCTATCATACATTGATAGTATTACAAACTCTCGTCGATTTCAAAGCTAATCCATCTGTTCAGTGCCTGTAAATAACATTATCGCCATCTGCTTTGGCACGAGTAGCCTACTTCTATCAATCATCTCCATCTATATTATGTGTAAACAAGTCACCGCAGGTAGGCCAAAAAAAAAGAACATCTACCACACCGTCTCAATCTCCAACAACTGACTAATTAGACATACTAGAGCATGACCTTGAACAAGGACAGCAACTCACAAATATGCCCTCGAACCATACATCTTCATCAACAGAACCTTCAACTACACCTGGTCGGGCTCCGTCACACCCACACGATGTAATTGACGACGGTTCGGACTCAATAAGAGCTATGCCTCAACGCCCCCTGGAGCTATACCGGGTTTTCTCCATGATACTTCCGGCTATCATCATCGCGGCACTAGAATCTTCTTCCAACATACCAATCGGGGCTTAATAGGCAGTGGAATTGCTATATCACAACATGAGATGAGTTGGAGTGTATCGTGACATGGAGTGGATTTGATGGAAGCTATGATTTCTTTTCCTTTAAAATGCTGGAAATTTTCGTTTTAATAGAGTTTATCGAGCAATCGGTACTGGGATTTTTATATCGTTTGGGAATATTCGTGTTTATCTGGAAATTGAGAAACTGTTATATAGAGTATATATAACAAAAAACTTGCCTATACAAATCTTTGACCATTCTTCATTAAATTTCTTCTTCAATTCAAAGGTACCAAAATTCAAATCAAACCAACACTTTCAAAGACAGTTATCTTTCCTTGACCGTCATTTCGGAACTAAATAATCAATTAGGCTGAATCATTCAGAACATGAGCAGGTACAGTAGGCTGTGAGATTACCATACACCCAGGTGAAGCCAATCAGAAAGAACATGTACAATGCATTGAGATACTACTTTGTACTGCATGATCTAAAGACGTCGTTCAATCATGCTCTAGACCTAACACGGAATAGTCGAATATAGATCTTCCACCAAGATTACAGAATACTCGACTGCGAAACACTTTCCCGCGTTTTTCGAATTATTTGCTACTGACGCTACTGACGTCAATCTTGGACTCACCTTTCGAAGCTCGGCCAGATTGTACGCCACCGTCCGAATCCTTCAAACCTTATTTCGACCTCTGACATTTGTGGCTCTGCAAGTCAAGGATTTTAAAACGGCAGATGTGAATTCTCTTTTTGTATTGCGTAGCTATAGAGCTTCGTTTTTGCGGCTTGTATATTGCGAAAAAATGGTATATTTGTTTCATTATGCTCTTTGGAACGCTTTGAATAATAAGTTTGTTACATCTCGAGCTCGATTCTCTCGCATTGATATAAAAGTAAAAAACAAATCAAAGCTTTTGGAAAAGGCCTTCTATCTACAACCTTCGCTATTGCAAATCATACCCTTTCGACCACTCCAGCCTGTTATATTATTTCGACTACTTCGATTTTGCTATACCATCTAATTTATCTGATTCACTTGATCCATCATCACCGACAAAAGGATCAACTCCACTTTCACCTCATCCAATTAGGTTGTACTTTGCTAAACTTGACGTATTTCAACTCCTTTTGCGACATGCCAACATGTACAGTATAAAAAGTAGGTATACAAGTACATACTTAAAGTCCTATCAAAGCATTCGTCTATTTTACATATATTGTCGTTTTCTCATTTAGCATTGGAAACTTGCTTTTCGCTCCCGCTTTTCATGGATTTCCACCAATCAGAGCTCAGTAGCCCTGCTACTTTCAGATTCTATTCCAAGTTCTTTGGGAAGCTTGCCAACGAATGATCCTGAGTCGTTATCACTGTACCCCAGATTCACTGCAATCTCACCTGCGAAATGACATCGTCGCACCAAAACAGGAACGCATCCTTGTCTTGCAATATAAACAATATATCGATATCATAATACTAATAGGTCTTCGTGTTCGATGGGCTCTGGTATTGATCACTTACCTTCTTTTCTATTATCAACCGATCACGAATTTTTCTAAAAATATAATAATTGGACAGTTCTCAACTCGAAAGAGTATATCTCGGGTTCTATTATTGATTTTATCTTCAAGTGCCCAACCCCGCTCTTTAACGATATCACCAACCCTTCATTTCATGGAACAATAAACAATAATTGGGAAAGGATATCCTCGAGATGGCTCAGCAAGGTTCATTGCGATCTTCATCGTCTCCTTTGACAACGGGAAATCCGATAGTAGCAGTTGGTAGGAAGGTAAAGTCGGTTTTGAGCACACATCAACGTCCTACCATTCGAATTTTATCGCGACTCTTCATCGACTGCAGAGTCACGCAATGTTCCCGTGACTGGAGATTTTTCAGAGAAACCTGCCTCGGCCTCGTTACCTCCTGGAAATGCACAGCAAAGCCACGCAGGTATTTCTGAGCAATCTGTCACTCAAGCCGCAGCCCATCCTCTTCCATCTCAAGGAAATACCTTCACCAACCGCTTTCGATCTCTATTTGGCCTTGGAGAATATTCTACGAAACCTGAGTCTTACGAGAATGAATATGACCCTGATATGGGTGATTTGTTAGATGTTGTGGCATGTATAATCGTACGGGTATCTCGTAAAATAGACTAATCCTCTTAGACCCAGAAATATCTACACTCTCTACCCTTACCAATGTTCAAAAACTCCCTCTTTGTACCTCAAATGGGAGGGGTTGTAAATCGTCAACCTACATACAAACTTTCAGATCACCCCGGAGAAGTACGCACCATTGATAAGATCAAAGCAAAATTGAAGAATCTACGAAGCCCGGAGAAACAAGCAGATGATGATACATGGAAGAAACCAAAGTTAGAGTATGCTGTTTTGCCTGATGGAGAAAGGCTTGGAGGTTGGACTCCCGGGGAAGTAGAGGAGCTGGATGATCTTGTTAGACATCAACTTCATTCTCGACGAGCAAAGTTTAAGCGTTCCATGAAAGGTTTTGGACAATATGTCCGTAGACGTGAGCTGGGTTTCTATCTTCCTCTATCTTCCTATATTTTTCCAAACTGACAACATTTTTGCAGCTCTGGGATTGTTCATTACAGTCTATGCAACCTTAATCACCCTTTTTCGGTGCAGCTTGGGTTCTCTTCCTCATCGGTTGGATATCTCTGGGCTCCAAAAAGCAGTACATAGTCAACGTTGTAGACAACGTACTAGTTGCCCTCTTCGCAATCATCGGCGATGGTCTAGCTCCTTTCCGCGCAGTGGATACATATCACATGGCTTACATAGCACATTACCACCGTAAAACCTGGAAACGGCGCGAAAAGCTTGGTCTCCAGAACTATGGGATCATAATGATTCCCCGAGCAACGTAAAGAAGATATAGCTCCCACCCCTCAAGTCGATATCGAGAGCCTATGCGCCCGCCGAATGCCCAAGAGTCTTGCACACAGAATTGCCCCACGGATACCAAAAAAATATGCCGATAGATTGGTAGCTCGCAATCAAATAGAAGTTGAACCAAGCTATGAGTACACAGTTCTTTCCCCAGAAGAGCAAAAGCGTCCTCGAATTCCACGAGCGAAAATTTTCCAAAAGTCACACCTTCTACAAGCCACACGAAACAGAAACCCACTATGCATTTCCCCTTAAACTACTCTTTGCCGTCGTCTTGTTACTGGATTTACATTCTTGTCTACAAATCTCGTTGGGAGCATGTACGTGGGGAATCCCTTACCAACACCGCCCATTCGCCCTCACAACAGTAATTCTCTGTTGTGTAGTATAACATGCAATATTATGGGTGGAGTCCTAATATCTATTGGCGACAAGCGTACGCGCAAACATGAAGTAATTGAAAAGATGATGAAACAAGAACTTACATCTGAAGCCATCGAAACTATCAATACGCGAAGACTAAAAGAAGCGGAGGAAAGAGGGGAGATAGATCCTGAGATTCGAAAGAGGAGACAGGAAGAAAAGGATAGGGAGGAAAATGAAGAGATCAAGAGGAGTTGGGAAGAGTGTACCGAGTTTACCAAAGAAGCTCCTGGGGAAGGGCGAGGATCATCGACAGCCGAGTTTACCAGTCGAGGCTAGGAGTTCGAGTTCAAGTATGCATGTAGATTCACCGAAGAGGGCGGGATCTGGCTCATCGAGGGATAAGAAAGTGAGTGGGAGAGGAGGTAGTGTATCCTTGAAGCCTGTACAGGAACATCTCACGGTAGCTCAACCGACGTATCCAGAACCAGTCGCCGGGAGAGATGATGGCGCGTTACCGCCGAAGAAAGGGATGGGGCAAAAGGTTTTGGCGGGCTTCAGGAAAGCAGATCTGGATAGAAGCTAGAAGTGTCTTTGATATCCGTCAAAGAACCTGGTACGTCCAAATAGAAGACCAGAATTGAACGATTCGAGAGCTAGCGGAGATAAAACGAGAGAAATATTTCATATACCAAGATAATAGCGAGGCGTTCTCTGGAGTAGTGGAATGGGTGGATACTTGAGGTGTATGATCGGGGGTCAAATAAGATAATAGCGATTCTGGTTTAATGAGTATTTTGACATTTTACCATGTTTGTTCATGATATACGATAGTTGCCATGCATGGCAGCATGGATTGCGAACCCAAAGTCTCGGCGCGAATACTGTAATCATGAAAACCAGATATCTAACTGGCTTTCCAAAACGATACGTTGTGAAACGTTATTCTCTGTCTTGGTTTAGAAACTACA
This sequence comes from Monilinia fructigena, assembly GCA_003260565.1. Taxonomy (NCBI): domain Eukaryota; kingdom Fungi; phylum Ascomycota; class Leotiomycetes; order Helotiales; family Sclerotiniaceae; genus Monilinia; species Monilinia fructigena. The sequence goes on from QKRW01000080.1 coordinate 71,148, forward strand.
AACTTGCTTGAATTATCTAGATTGCGAGTATCAAAACATGAGAATAGGTCATGGTATTGTCGTACGGCTAGCGGCTAAATCAAGGAAGGAAACTTGTAATTTATATGATGATGAAGTAGTAGAAGGTTAGACAGCGTGTTCAAGATTTTCTAACTTCTGAAATTGCAATGAGCTGAATCATATTCAAGATCAACCAGAGTCCGCATAACACTTTGTAAAGAAACTACCTAGTATTGTAAGTACAACTAAATCACCATGCCGAAGTTCCATGTGGCTACCCAGTATATCAATCCGGCAGAGGCTCCCACCATTTTACTGCGAAACAACCATCCAATTCACTTCATAACCAGAAAATAACCTTCCTACATATATACCCAAACAATCTTTCCCCTCCATCAAACATCCCATCGAGCCGCCGTGGCGCCGCGGTAAAGCACTGCGTTGTAAGCGCCCCCAACATGGGCGGGTGGGGTGTTTGATGCGACAATTAACCGTATCTCATTGCGCCGAGATATGTGTTTCTAAAATATAAAAATACGGACAGATGTGACCCCATTCCGCAGGGTTCAGCTAGTAATAAAATCCCATCACGAAGGAATTTTCCCAGGTACAACTTGGTTTTTGCCATTGTGGTGCTTGTTGGTCTTTGATTTTTGTGGAGCGCGTGGGAGTGAATATTGATGTTTTTGGTGGGCAGTCGCTTTGGGGTTGTTGTAGGATTACAGAAAGCTGGATTATAAGGGGATGCGTTTTCTTAAATTAGGATGGATATCCTTATGACTGTTAAGGTGTTACTTATAGATTATGAAGCACGTTTCTGCGATGACTATAAATCATAGACCTCTTTGCCAGGAACTTTCGTCCGAGGTATATCATTCAATCTTTTGACGTGCGGAAGTAGGTATAACATTTACAGCAAAAAGTGGCTAGCTATCCCAAAGGATGATTGATGTGTATTCATTTATACAACGTGCATTGGATATCCTGCCGTTCTTGATAATATTGCTTGTCCAATGAGTGAAACAGAAGCTTCCGTCAAATTAGGTCAACTTTCTGGGAGTAAAAGTATATAGAATGAATCGCGTGAAGAAAATCTGCAAAAAATTTAAGAAACAGAGAACATGCTGCGACAAGCAGCTCGCATTGAGTACCCGTGCAAGATGAAAGGTGTGGGCACAAGATAAAGACAACTATCGTAATGTGCATTGAGCGCAATATTACAGAATTGGGGCTTTTCATTGCAGTTCGAAAAGTGCCATTATCGCAGTTGTATCAAATAGCGCTGCTGCGAGATGGGATTATTAGGGTGCTAGTCATCTTAGGAGCTTGTTCCACAAATTAATGGATACGCTTTCTAGGGGTTTGCGTCTGACACTTGTAGAACGTGACTTTGATATATGGCTATTATAGGAACGATACAAGCTCATTTTATAAGATGTCGAGGAGAGTAGGATCAACATGTGTATCAATGAACAGTGGCTAAGTCTATGACAGCATTCTCATGTTTCCAGCGTGCAGAGCATACATAGAATTATGTGTCTTGCGCAAGAGGAGGCAGCAGACAGCAAACAATCATGTCTTATCAATTATAACATTTCCATGAAATTCATGCTGTATTCAAATTAATCGTTTCGAATATTGAAGTACATTGTATGAATTATTTATTTGTTGCGAGAATGAAAGGCAATCGAGTTAAATGTACCAAAGTTCCCTTCTATGTTCTTGCCAGAAACACTGACCGGATTAAAAACTGAGATCTAGTGTCTTTTGAAAGCTGGAAGAATATGGAACCGTCCTTGCACTTGGTGACTAATGTTAAGTAAGCTCTTTACAAGAAGAGTTCAAAGATCACGTACTGATATCTAAAAGTAATCGCAGGACTAGATCTCAGTTCAAATGTCATCCTAGCCACGGCAAAGTATCATTGAACTTAAAGAAATATCACTGCTCTGCCAATCAACTCAACGAAATTGGGAGATACCTCTCCGGTGACCTAGACCGAAATTTCCATTACATCAGATTCGGCAAAGATAAATGTTCTAGTGAGGGAACTTTGGGAAGATAATTCTCCATTCTCCAAGCATTTTGAAGTTGTATTCTGATTGCTTTGGAGGGTCAACCAAAAATAATCGCGAACTGTATGTTGATTGTTGAAACAAATGAGCCGCTTTGTTCGTCCATAGACAATTTCTTGCTATCCATGTTTTTGATCATCAAGATTCGAAATCAATTTCCTACTAAGGCTCTGATTACGCTTCTCAACTCTCATTTGGATCTGGGAAAGATGAGATGGGATGAGAATCGAGTGGAAGGTCGATGGATGGTTGCAAGAGGAAGGAAAATGAAAGTACAGAATAGTGGATTGGAAGGAACGAAATTGCAAGATAACATATGACTCATCTCAGGGCCACGGTGGGCCTCATAATAAATCAAAGAAATTTTTTGAAATGAAGTATTTAGTACTGCCACAAAATGCGTATGTTTTATAGACCATGTTCTATTCTGAACTTTATTCTAATCAGATCACAGGTTACCTACCCCTTCCAAGGTTTTCTAAATCCAAAACCACATCCGCTAACAGCTCCAAAAAACTCATTTGCCTCCTTCTCATCCTCCATATCTTTCACTTTGGCCTCCAATTGCCCTACAAGTTTAGTAAGAGCTTTTTGATCATTAAGGTGACGCTTCTGTACCCCCTCTCCTGATTTTGACAATAACGCTGTGGATAATTGGAGCATTGCAATATGCAGTTCGATGACTGCCGATGGCAACCTGGAGGTCAAAATTTTCATAGAAGATGTGAATGAGACTGCAGTCAACCATTCCTGTTTGATATATGATGTTGACTCTTCATCTATGGCTGCTAGAAGAATGCGTACTATTTGGAGACCTCTTGCTGCTTCTGAGATGAGGAGAGAATGATTTTGAATATTTAGATTGTCGTTAGTTTTAGTGAGAATACTTGCAAGGTCCTCCGAAACGACTTGCCATCCATCCTGATTTAAAAAAGCTTCCACGCCATCTTCAGTAGTCATGATACCTCGAGTGCCAGTAATATTGGATATCTGAAGTCAGGGTCCTCTTTGAGACTTATCTTGTATAGTTCAATGAACATGTCCATCATACCAGCAGTTTCTTTTCGCAGGTTTTCGTTCTCGTCTTCACGAATCCATATAGCCAACGCTCTAATACTAGCGAGAACTAGAAGGTCCGCAGTAACACTATCTTTCATAGAATCCCACGTTAAAGTAAGTCTTGTCCCTTCGGATGTGGCAGTTGTTCCAGCCCGCGCGGAGGGATGGAGTCCGGAAGCACCGGCAATGGATGCATCCCACCTATCTCGTAGGTACTCAATTGATAATGACATTGTTTCGGCAATATCTTTGCGCAACTTCAACATTAAGTCTGGGGATATAGTGAAAGCATTGAAATCTTCGTCATCAAGACTTCGGACAAGATGCCCTATGAAACTTGAGATAACATCGAATGCGGCTGCCAGTCGTTGTGAGATATTCGAATAATCACTGCTGTTCAATTTGGCCAAGAGAGATGGAAAAGATGATCGCAAGTCAATTAATAAAAGATTAACAAACAAATAAGAAAATGGCTTGCTGTTTCTTTCAGACTTGTCAGAAGTATTCAGAGATTCATCATTGAATAACAATGAAGGGCAAGTTGCAGGGTATGCCTGAAGTAATGCAGCTGCTGCTTGAGTATATGCTACTCTACCAGCAAGTGTGGGTCTTCTGTTGACCAAGGCGCGAAGTAAGATGATTGTAGACCTAAGCCATTTTGGACTGCGCGGAAGCGCCTAAATTATGTTAGATCCAGTAATTGGAAAGGCAGTATTGGTGCATACCTCTGACGTCAACTTTGGTATAAAGCTTGCAATAAATGATAAAATGTAACAGCATCAGTTCCTTTGAATACCAACAGTAGATTTGGGATGACTTCATTGATACTTCCTTGAACGGTCTGTACTTCGGTATTGACTGTAGATCCATTTGCCCCAAGTATAATTCAGAATGTCGAGGACAAGGGGGCATTGTGGTGCTATCTCTGTCAACGGAGAGAGATCCTCAATTTTCAAAAGTTCCAAAGAACCCTCAACTTGACTAACTATAGTCAAAAGCGTTTGGAGAATGAGCTGTGTGTTTTAGGGGAGCTAGCAGGTATTAGCACGTGATTTGCCAGCAAAAATGCAAAGGCTTACCTTTGAACGAGTGCCTTGACCATTGACCCTGCCCTTCCAGTGAGCTTTGGCTCTCTTCTTATATCTTCTGGTAACAGTATAGAGAATGTGTGTAGGACAGCTACTGCGAGATCTACCATATCCCTCGCTTGGCCCTTGTCAACTTTCCCACTAAGTTGAGCTCTCAAAAGCCGATCCAGGAATTTTGAGGATATGCATTCCCAGAGTATCTGTAGGCAGTCTATATTGTTGACGAGCTGTTTTTCGTTGTCAAGAACGGATTTAAGGAGAGCAAGTCCTACGAACCTGGAAGTGTCGTCTTTTGCCTTTAGGAGGTCCTTCATTTTTTCAAAGGTTGCTCCAGGGCTGATTAGACCCTTTGGCTCTGGATTTGAGCCATCAGCGACCTGTGGTTCTTCCATGATAATGGCACAATATGTTTTAAAATGACATTAGCTTTGACATGGAGATTCGAAGATTTTGGTCATTTTTGAGAGGAGCAGATGCAAGGGAAACGAACTAGGATTAGGTAAGGTTAGGTTTGATCGGATACCGGCATAACATTCATCCGAAGAATCTATATCTCTCAAAAGGATCAATGCAACAACACAGCTATCTCAACTGTACAACTACTACAGAAAATGCAAATACATCTATCGCATGTATAAGGATGGCGAGCTCATCTGCGGGTCATTCTTCAACTTGGCGAGACCCCAATTCGTCCTCGAGTCGCAATTCACCGCATCATCCCTCAGCCGAAGATGACAGCGATAACGATGACCTCCAAGCTGTACTTGTAGACGGTCCATTCGATGACAAAGGTGATCCGAACAAATTCTCATTCAAGCGAAAACAAAAACAACCCGCCACCTCGAACTTCCTATCCGGTTTTGCGAGACCGGGTAGCGGGCCTCAGTCGCGACATGATACACCATCACCGAGAGGAAGCACGCCAAGCTCAGGTAATGGTCGGGCACACCCCTTGAATACACCAGTAGAAATTGATCCACACCAAAATCATGTGTCCAAAGATGGAGCGCCATTGGATTGGTATGTTGAAGAGCCAGGCCGACGGGTTGGATATGAGGATATGACAGCTATCGATTGGATCTTTGAATATACGAAAGAACGGCAACGGCTCCGGATATTATACTCAAGCGCATCGGGATTGGTTGGATATGTACAACAGTTTTGGGATGCAAGTCAGATATGGGTAGTCCTTGTTCTAACGGGGTTAGCGGCGGGCGCATTTGCAGCTGCGATAGACATTGTCACGGACTTCCTGGCGGACTTGAAGACAGGATATTGCCGGGCTGGAGAAGATGGAGGGCACTTCTACCTAAATAAGTTCTTCTGCTGCTTCGGATATGACAGTGTTGCGCAGTGCCGTGATTGGGTACCATGGAGTGTTGCGTCACATATTGGTTCGGTGGGAGGGAAATGGTTCATAGAGTATTTCTTTTTTATATTATTCTCAGTAAGTTCAACCCATAAATCGTACCACGTAAAATTACTGATAGAAATTAGTTATCTTTCGCGTTTATTTCAAGTGTTCTGGTGCAGGAGTATGCTTTATATGCAAAACATAGTGGTATCCCTGAGATCAAAACTATATTAGGAGGCTTTGTAATTCGGCGTTTTATGGGGATATGGACATTGGTCATAAAGTCGCTGGGCTTGGTGAGCTCTTTCCAGTATTTTTCCGCTTCTTTACTCATCTCAAACAGTGTTTATCAGTCGCATCTGGAATGTGGCTCGGCAAAGAAGGCCCACTTGTCCATGTAGCATGTTGTTGTGCCAATGTATTTATGAAGTTGTTTGATAATATCAATGGTAACGAAGGTATGTGCGAACTCTGAACAGAAAAGCTCGATTAGTGTCTAATTATATCTCTAGCCAGAAAGCGTGAGGTACTTTCGGCGGCTGCAGCCGCTGGTATATCCGTCGCTTTCGGTTCTCCAATTGGGGGTGTACTTTTCAGTTTAGAGGTACGCAACTCCGTTAAATATCATCATACATATTAACTAAGAAAACCTAGCAACTTTCGTATTACTTTCCTGATAAAACCATGTGGCAAAGTTTTGTCTGTGCTATGACGGCTGCAGTGACTTTACAAGCATTTGATCCTTTTAGAAGTGGAAAGCTTGTGTTATACCAGGTTACTTATAGTACCGGCTGGCATGGGTTTGAGATGATCCCATATGCATTTCTTGGTATCCTTGGTGTAAGTTCTCTCTGCATGATGTCTTTCTTGCATAGTCTAACATCCTTGAGGGTATTTATGGCGGGCTCTTCATCAAAGTCAATACAAGCATTTTTCAATGGAAGAAGACTGCTACTTGGCTCCCAGGTCCAATAACGCAGGTTATGATCGTTGCAACTTTGACCGCCCTAATTAATTACCCCAACCTTTACATGCGAGCTCAATCGTCGGAGTTGGTTTTCTCCTTGTTTGCCGAGTGTTCAAAGCTTACCGATGACCAATTCGGATTATGCAAAACTGGAGCCGCTACCATAGGAACAATATTATTATTATTATTTGCCGCTGTACTTGGGTTCTTCTTAGCATCAATGACATTCGGGCTTCAAGTCCCAGCAGGAATTATTTTACCTTCCATGGCAGTTGGAGCGCTCTTTGGTCGAGCCGTAGGCATTCTCGTGGAAATATGGGTTCACAATTTTCCCAAGTTTTTTTGCTTTCTCAACTTGCGAGCCAGATTTCCCTTGTGTCACTCCAGGTACATATGCGATCATTGGAGCAGCAGCTGCTTTAGGCGGTGTAACCAGAATGACCGTTTCGATCGTTGTTATTATGTTCGAGCTTACAGGGGCTCTAACATATGTTTTGCCAATCATGATCGCTGTCATGATCAGCAAATGGGTTGGTGATGCTTTCGGGAAGCGTGGCATCTATGAAAGTTGGATCCATTTGAATGAATATCCATTTTTGGATAATAGTGATGAGACTCCGATACCTGATATTTCTGTTCGGCAAATTATGACTCGGATTGAAGATCTTGTTGTGCTCACCGCTACCGGTCACACTATTGAATCTTTGACCAACATTTTGGCAGGTCATCCATATCGAGGCTTTCCTGTGATTTCAGATCCGAAGGAAGCCATATTATTAGGATACATATCCCGAGCCGAACTCCAATATAACCTCAAAATATCCACACAAGCCCTCGATCACTCAGGCCCGAGACAGAAGCATTCTTTTCACGTCAACCGTTTTGCAGATTCACGAACAACACTTGATCTTCGACCATGGATGGATCAAACGCCTATTACTTTGCCTTCACGATCAAATCTTCTCCTGACTGCAAACTATTTTCAGAAAACTGGGGGTTCGATATGTTCTTTTCTGCGATCGAGGTGTATTGCAAGGGCTTTTAACAAAGAAAGATGTTTGGTACGTGTTGAATGGTGCACAAGAACTAGGAGAACGAATGGACAGGATAGTATGGGCATGGGAACGGGTCTTGCAAGAGAAGAAGGAACAGGGGAACAGAGAGGGCTATTGCATGGTGAGGAAGAAGACCTGGTACATTCACACCTGCTCGTGAAGATGCGCCGATGTTATGATGATGAAATGATACTTTAGACTAATTGAAATATATTTTTTGACCCAGTATTGTGGCGATTTAGCTTGTCACATTTCCCCCCATAAAACACTGATATGATGGACTTTCTGCAATACAAGCCAAAATTGGTCTATGCTGCAGTGTTACACTGCTTAAATGAGGGGTAGCTCTCACGCAAGTGTTGTGGCTATCTTTCATTCAATTCATTCACCGAGCGCATATCGAACAATCATAACCACTAGAATCATCTAGATAGACTATAAGCAATGCAAACAACAGTTTCTTATGAATTTTTATTGAAATAGGTATAGTTGAAAAGGAAACAGATCTTTACTTTTCGATTAGGTCAATCAATATATTATGATGGAGTCTTTCGCAACGGTCGGCTGAGAAACTAAAAGCTAAACTCCCCACAAATAGCTCGGCATTTCTAACCTATTGACCTCTCTTAACCCCTGAACCATATCTTGAAGCCGTGATCATCCGACGGTGTAGAAAAAGCTCAATATGTGTTCAATAGGTAGTTATACAAAGAAGAAGTCCTATATAGAATTAGATGCATCGGATAGCTCGTATGTTGACCTACAAACGCCTCTCATATATTTGTCCTTGAATTGCATCACTCGCCAGTCTTTACACCAATGTAAGGTACGAAGAGATGAGCATAGCCTCCTTTTCCCAATCCTATGGCAAGCATGGTAACTCAACGCTTAAGGCAAAGGAATTGCCAAGCTCCAATGACTCTTGAGTTACCTTCGGACAACATGCGGAGGATACAAATGGCCCAGTTAATTCAATTATAGCGAGTGACAAGGCTGTGAATCCCTGCGTGCGTCATCAACAGCAGTATTTATTATATCATCACCCCACCATTCTTAAGCTACGCCCCAACACCTTACTTTTTATTACTCAAACAACTCATAAACATCCACGACTACCTTTTACTGACAGACAGCTACTTTACTACATCTTTTGATCATCTTACTTAAACAACTTACCATCTCTCTTCCTTTACGATCCTTTCCCCAAAACAACTAAAAAGACTCTTAAAACCTTACTTCGTGAAATGGGGGTAAGCTTTTAAAGTCTTGCAATCAATATATAAAAAAGATGTACGGAAGACCAGATACTAACACATATCCGGGGGGACAGCTCGCTTCAAAGATGGCAGCTGCTCAGCAGGCCCAGGGTGGTCAACCGCCATATGTACGTTTTCTTCTGCAGATTTCCAGTCTCTGCTTGAAAATGAGTGTTTGCTGATTATAATGTAGCCAACTGGCGGTCAACCTCAATATGGTCAAGGTCAGCAAGGTCAGATTTCCTCACCTGTGCATCCGTCCCCATCCCTTCATCCACAATATCCATCGTATGGCCAAGCGCCACCGTCTCCCTATGGCCAACCTCCGCCAGCCCCATATGGTGGTCAGCCTCCACCATCTCCTTATGGGCAGCATCCAACTTCTCCTTATGGGCAACCCCCAACTTCCCCGCATCCTCAAGCATATGGGCAGCCTCCTCCCCCACCGCCGCAACCTCCACAACCACAGTATAATCAATATAATCCGCCTTACGGGCAGCCTCCACCTCTGCCTCCTCGGCCATACCAACAACATGATCAATATGGGCAACCGCAACCTCCGCCGCAGCAATATCAATCAATCCAGCCATATCAGCAGCCATATCAACAATACCCACCAAATCCACGAGACCAGGCTCTTTCACCGACCCAATCATTCCCTCCTCCTTCGCAGTATGGACAAAATGCTGTACCTCCACTAACACAGTCTCAAATAGGTCAACAATATCAAGCTTACCCTGGCGGTCCACCACCACCACAAGGAGGAGCTGCACCCCGCGCCGGACCTTTGGGTTACGTCCCGGGTGGAAGCTCAATTCCTCCCCAAGCCGTTCAACAATCCCTCGAGCAGACCATTCGGGAGAAGAATTTGGGAAACTTTTTCAGAGACCCTCAAATTCTTCAACAGATCTCCGCCATTGCTCCTCAAAAAATCGATCAATTATGCCAAGCTTGGAATGTTCCCAAGGAATTAGGTGCAGATATTGTGAAGCTTGCTTTGTTCGATATCATCCTTTTCATTGGTATGTCTGGAAACCTTTGGAGTCACTTCAAAATGCTAACCCCAAAAAGACGACAGTGGTTCTATGATTTTCCAGGAGAATGGCTCCCGTATCGATGATATGAAGCTTGTATTGGGAAGAGCTGCTTATGCCGGATCCTTATTCGACGCCGATGGAATCGAAGTCCGCTTCATCAACAGTGACGTAAACGGTAACAACATTCGATCTGAGCCAGAAGTCGAGGCACTTGTCCAGCGCGTCAATTTCAAGGGGTTGACTCCATTGGGCGCACAACTTAGAAATAAGGTTGTGGAGCCACTTATCATGAACAAGGCGAGAGCCAATGCACTTCAAAAGCCAGTTTTGGTTATCGTCATTACCGATGGACAACCAGATAACCAAGATGAAGTTTTCCAAGTCGTTAAGAACTCCTCAGCCGAGCTCGCACGTACCCAATATGGAAAACAAGCTATTTCCTACCAATTTGCCCAAGTTGGTAATGATAAGCAAGCTACGGAATTCTTGAAGAAGTTAGATGACGATAGAAGCATCGGTGATTTGATCGATTGTACATCTAACTTCGAAGCCGAACAAGATGAAATGGCTCGCACCAACCCTGGAACTGAACTGACTCCTGACTTGTGGTTGCTGAAGCTTTTGCTCGGTGCCGTCGACTCTTCTTATGATACCAAGGATGAAACTGGAAGCCGTCCTCAGCCACCTCCAGGACAATATGGACAACCACCTCAAGGTTACGGCGCACCTCCTCAGGGTTATGGACAACAACAACCTGGTGGATATGCGCCACCACCTGGATATCCTCCTCAGCAACAAGGACAATATCCTCCTCCCCAGGGCCAATACCCTCCACCTGCCCAGGGTCAATATCCTCCCCAGCAACAGTATGGTGCTCCTCCTCCAGGTGGCGCCTATCCTGGTCAACAACAATACAGACCAGGTGGAGCTCCACCTGGTGGTCCTGTTAGTACTTCTTCCCTCTTCAGATAACAATCCACTAACGGAAAACTAGCGCTATTAATTGTGTGTGCAAAATGCTGAGAATTAACATCTCTGAAAAAAATTGCAAGGGAATATGAAAGGGAAACGACATCAAAATATTTATTACGTGATAAGTGACAGGTGGCAGGAATGAAATTATGATCATAGGAATCTATGCAGTCTTTAAATTAATCATTGGTTTAGTAGCTAGCAATTTTACCATTGTTTCAACCCAAGTGTCTTGATTTCCTTAGTAATAATGAATGATGATGTTTGAACAATTCATTCTCCTATGATGTTCACCTGATCGGATCGATACATGTTACTGTACTAATCTGCTTTGAGTCTTGAGCTTTCATTCAGCAAATTCCTTTTGAGTATCTGAGTTTGATTTTTCGGATCATTTCCAAACGATGAGTTCTGGTATAGCTCCTTGGAATATCCAACTTTGATTATATGAATCAGATTCGAATATTCAAGTTTCATTATATGGAGCCTTGATGGATAGTCATCTCTCCCTTGATTACTGTCGGGAAATGGATCATGTGACTTTTGGGCTGCTGTACGAATAATACGTCTAACCGTATTAGGCGTACTAGCACCTCGAGGACGTCTATAAAGTCGTCCCTCCATTCCATAGATTACATAGAGAATAACAACGATGATTATACAAAAAGAGATTTAAGTACTTACACTTTAACTAACCAAGTTAATACCAACACTAATTAGTGATATCACAAATTAGAGACCTTGGATTCTACAATCAATACTAGGTATTGAGAAATAGTTTTTGAGATTGGTAGGAATTCTGAAGAGGCTCATAAATCAGATATAAGATCTATTAGATAGATTTTCATACTGATTTAGCAGTGCTAAGGAATATACTTCTAGAACATAATCTTATTAGATAGGATTCTCTGTGAAAGAAGATATATTTGAAAGATTGATTTTGTCAAATGGGACGAAGTTATATCTGCGTCCATCACGCATCCTTTATACTGTACGTCGTATAAAGAACCACCTTATCCTTTATTCTACATCCTACATTCTACATTTACATTCTACAACTTTCTACATTCCCATTCATTTCACACTCACACTCACGAAATGGCTACTCACTCACCCACTCAATTTTCGATGGCTACGGCGGTATACAATAAGTTGGAGGAAGGAGATCAGGTCGACTATTGCGACGACTGGTATGAGACTGTGTTGACATACGATGTGATCACTAGGGAGATCGATAAGAAGGATTTCTCTCGAGATACATTAAATACAAGCGCAAAGTATATGCGGAGGAGGACATATGCGATGATGACCTTGCTGAAGTCTTCCATGAGGATTTTAAGCTATTCACAAAGAACGAATTTGCAACTGTTCATCAACTCGATGCTCGACAACTTCGAAAAACTCTCTTCGAATCAAAGGACTCAATATCACCATGTCAGGGGCAGACGCGCAGAGTGGACTATATGAGCGTAGGGAGATCACGGAGATTAAGTGGATTGATGGTAATTCCAATCCAGCGGATGCTATGACCAAGGATAGGCCTTGTCAAGCATTGAAGGACTTGATTGATACTAATAAATTGATAATCAAGGAGTCCCAATGGGTAGAGAGAGGAGATTGAGGGTTGAGCACATGATCTTTTCACTTTTAGATAGTTGCCAGTGTCGGGAAATGGATCATGTGACTTTTGGGCTGCTGTACGAATAATACGTCTAACCGTATTTAGGCGTACTAGCACCTCGAGGACGTCTATAAATGATCATTTTGAATACAGTTATTCTGAAGAATTATCATTTATTGTGAAATCACAATGACTGTTCTGAGTTACTTTGTGCTCATTCTTCTATACCTTCGACTCAGAATGTCTATTGTAGGTATATTCTACATTATATGAAATTCCGAGTCATCATGACCCTATTTTCGATTGACGTCTTTTACTCTCTTGGTTCGACTTTGGAAATGACACATAGCACCCTCAGACTTCAACAGAGTTCACAGGAAACAATTGAACATCAACGGAAATTCCTTTATCATCCTTCCATATCAACCTCTCTTGAAATACACCCATCAACACCTCATCGTCTTCCTATCCAAACACATATCTAAGGATAATTTGACATCTGTCAAATTTACCTTCAGTATTGAGCTGCTGCTCGAACATCATCGGCAATACTATTTCACAGATCCATAGACCTAGGACACATCTATTTTCTGTCGGGTTTATTTGTCCAGACAAGTGGAAACTGTGCTCAGAATTGCTTAAACAACTATGTCTGGTATCGATTATAATGCTTATGGTTGGACGAGGGAATTTTTGGACCATTATCTTCTAGAACAAGAATGGTCTGAGTGGCAACTACGTGGGGTAAGGGCTGCTTGGCTGCGATCCTCGAGCCCAGCTGCGGAAAGCGGAAATGCACCTAATGCACCGGCTTCACAGCAGTCCCTTAGAGCTTCTTCAGAAGATTCATATATTCCTCAATCTATCACTACATATACATCTGATCTACTCCCACAACCATCTACCCCTTCGATGGCCTCCCAGCAGGGCACTAACACACTCATGGTGCGCCCCGAATGGCATACTTCTAGTCCACCGAGTTTGGAACCACATACTCCAGGAACACCAGTTTCTCTGTCATCATTAGCAGGGCCACCAATGGAGCTGGTGCCAGATGAAGCTCCTTACGGACTGGCAGACAATTTTCCCGAGGGGAGAAAGTATTGGCGGACCGGCACATTCAATCCGGCCTACTCTCCAACAAAAAGAATGTAGCTGCTCTATGGCAAGGGGCTATCACCGATGAGAAAAGACAAGAATGGGTGAAATTGTGGGATCATGTGGATTTCTATCGACTCGTATACATTACTGTAGTTCTTAGAGGGGATGTTACAAGGCACGACGATTCTCTAGAAGATCAATATCTGCTCCAAAATATAGCAGAAATATTCAACCGGGTTAGCCCTGATACTGCCAACAGGCCACCAGGCTTTCATAAAGTCCTCCGAGATAGAAGAAAACTCATCAGCGTAGATGATCTGAAGGCGCTCTTCATACTTCTCAACGATAAAACTAATCCTGATCGTGCCAACCCATTGACCTTTTTATTACACTGGGCCAAAGACAGGGAATTCGGCTCATTTACCCCCAAAATGATTTTGAATGGCATACTAGAAGCTATCTGGGCACATTTTGAGGTGGCCTATCTCCAATCCTGTGATAACCCAAAAAAATTCGCTGGGAAAGGGGGTTTCTCCCGTATTTTCAATACAGAAATCTAGATGGTGTTTGGAACCTACCAAGATCCACGGCAGCACCCTCTCAGCCAACGACATCACACCAAAGTGAGGTGCAATCAGGGCCGTCAAGAGTACACTCATACGATCAGCAGCAAGTAGCGCCGCAATTGCAAGAGGGAAGGAGAATTAGTTCCACAAAAGGAAAAGGGAAACATAGTGCGCCTTCGAGTTCAAGCGAGTCGCATCAATTACACAGCGCTCACTATGTGCGCAAAAGGGCTCAGCGTTAAGATTGTTGGAACAAACATCAGGCGCCTTAATGGCCCGAGCAGGAAGGAATGTGTAGTATATCGCTTTAATCAAAAACGTTGGCTGTACACAATACATTTGCTTAAAACTAGACTAGAACTATGATTTGTGCTGATGCCCCTTTATTTTAACATTGTATGAATGGTGATGTTTGGATGTTGCCTGCATGTATTATCATATGATGATGTTTGAATATAGGTTGATCAGCAAGTAATCAATATGGAAATTATTTTGTACTATCAAGACGATATTCAATAATTGGTCGTTTGAACGATGAAGATATAATACTTGAAAGGGCCTAGCTAAGTGGCTTGCTTTATATAAGGTTAATAAAAGCTAGATATTCGTATAGGTAGGTATTAATTAACCTTGTAACCTTATCATTTGTATAAGGAAAGCAAAATATTTAAAAATAATTTGGACAACAATACAATAGACGCATAAGAGTATCAGAGTCATCCAGAAAATGAAGATATAATATCTGAAAACGATGTACACAATGCAAAGGGTAATCTCAATTCGTCCCCATTTTGTTCACTCCATTCAATTCAATTGTTTGTTGCTCAGCAAAAAATTCCCCGCGGCCGCTCCACCACGTCACAGCTTTACTTCCGAACTTCTAAACTCTCTTCAAATCCCACCACTTCTCAAGCTTCTCAAACCAACATCACCCCTCCGCAGAATAACTCGCACTGCGCAATAACTTACAAGAGCATTGAAATACTTTACAGGGTTAAGTGCAAGTATTAAATTACCATTACTACTCTCAAAATGTCCACAAAGATCGATAAGATCATTGCGCGTCTGCAAGAAAAGTACCTCCCTCCCCTTCCCCTTCCCTTCCCCTGCCCTCAATCGCCCCCCCCAAACACACATTAACTCCCCCCAGAACAGCAGAAGGCTCCTACTACGAAGCGCACCAACAAACCCGTGTCGTCGCCTCCCGCTACATCAAATCCCAAAACTACCCCGCCGCAACCGACATCCTCTACTCCGTCTCCCTCTCCCTACTCACCTTCGCACAAGGGGTTCCGGCGGCGACCTAGCCCTCTTCCTCCTCGAAGTATACAATCTCTCCTCCCTCCCTGCGACAGCACATCCAAAGGCCGGCTCCTCACGCTACTCCGAGCATTCGCCCCCGAGGAACCTTCTAGAAAAAGATTCATCGGCGAGATCATCGGCTGGTCGAGTAAAAATTCGGTGTACCCCGCCGGAGACCCAGAGCTCCATCATGTAATTGGAAGTTTGTATGCAGAGGAGGGGGAAGCATATGATGCGGAACGACACCTGGTACTCGGCACGAAAGACTCGGCAGAGCTCCTGGCGAAATTGGAGTATGAATGGTATGCCGAGGATGATAGTCATACCGCCGCTTTATATGCTAGTCGGGCTGTGTTGCCATATTTGTTGGTTGGTAATGTGAGGGATGCGCGGAAATCGCTGGGGATATTTACGAGCAGGTTGCGGGAATCGAATCAGGGGTTGACGGTGCAGGAATTGGGAAGTAGTGGGAATGAGGATATCAAAATATATCCGTCGATTCCACTTCTTAATTTCTTGGGGTTGTTATTGGTGGCGGTGCAAAAGGGAAATTCGTTGGATTATAAACAACTCATGAAGAAGTATGCGGGACAGGTGAAGGAAGCGGCTGGCGAGCTGTGGAGGAAGCACTTGTTGGGGTTGGGGAGATGTATTTTGGGATTCAGAGGCCGAGACAGGGAAATCCTTTGTTGGATATGATGGGGAGTATGTTTGGAGGTGGCATGGGTGGTGCCGGGGGACAGAAAACAGGGCGCAAAGAGGATTGGTCAGACGGGCACACCAGTTGCGGAGGGGCTGGATTAGAGAGGGTTGTGTATTACGGGCGAGCGGTTTAATAGGATTTGGGAGATGGGGCTGTATTGTAGACTGGAGAGTGAACTGATACCAAAATTCAATACTGTCACCCCTAATTCTACCCGCCTATCCACGATTTGTAGGATCAAATATACGCCTGGGTATCTCAATTTTCCCATCTATCCGCTCTGTACGCCATGCTACACCAAATTCGCTATCCCAATTCCATTTTTTTCTTAGGTCGTATATCCAGAGCAGGATTTGTATAACTAGGTAGCTCGTTTCATGTCATTAACCAAAAGCGCACCTGATCTAAAACTAAAACATCAATGTAGAAAACCGTAGAAAACCCTCCCAGGGGTATCTTGGCTATCGAACTACCCCTTCAGTCTCCGCTTCAAACATCCAATTATCATCTGAGAGCGCAGCAGTCTTGGCTCGGAGAATATTGCGCACTGCTTCTAGTAATTCTAGGAGAAATCGCGTTAGTCTTTTGATGCGCAGGGACAATAGATAGTTAAATTATGGCTACTTTGGATGGAGAAATAAATAAGCCCATCAAACTTACCAGCCGGTTCACTCGGCACACGATTGCGATCGCGCTGGTGGTGTTTTATCGAATCGTTTAGACGTTGTCTTTCTTCTGTTGCACATGCTGGATTAGCACTCTCATTCCGCTCCATGTATCTGAATATAAATTTCCGTATCTGTTCATTCTTCTGCACCCCTTTCCCCCTAGCAAGCAATCCGCAACCGCAATTCGAAATCTTAGAAGAAGAAAAAACTTACTCTCTCTTCGCCGCCCTCAATCCCAACTATGTCCTCGTCGTCGCCCCCAAATAATAACATCCCCTCATTATCTATCCCCCCGCCTGGACCCAGCATCCCCCCTGCGATATCGAAATCTCCGTTCTTGTCGCGCATCACTATGTCCGTTATGCCGTCTAGAGAGAGGGTACTGCCGCTCCTGCCATTCGTATGGTGGGGAAAGGGATTTGTGTCGCGATCGTGATGGGAGGAGGCATGAGAAGGAGGGAATGAGTGCGTGTGGTCGAGGCGCAGCGTTTCGGCAGATGTGCTGGTGGAAGAGGTTGTTGGGCGGCGGGGGAGCGAAGGGATGGGGTGGGTGGTTGAGGGGTTGGAGGGGTGGTTGTTGAAGAGGTTGCGGAGGCGGTATGGGTGGTGCGGAGGTGTGAGGGGAAGAGGTTGCGGCGGACTGAGGGGCGGGTTGAGGCGTAGGTGCTGGAGGGGTTGCGGCGCTCGGGCATGCTGGGCTGATGTGAGGATTGCTAGGTAGGTAGGTCGGTGGTTGAGGTTGGTTGGAAGTTTGGGCTAATCCTGGGATGTATAAACTTTTTTGATAAGAGGTAGAGGGCGATGGTTAAAGGAATGACGAGTGTTTAGAGTGTGTGTATATTCAAGACGGTAATAATGCCATGTATACTATTATTGTACTTTTAAGCCAAAATAGAAATACCCAATGTAAACATTAAATTGTTGTTCATCCATAAGGCTGAAGATATCAATTGCTGCATAACCTTACCGTTTAGCGGGGAAACTCAACAGGGGCCATTTAGACAAATCGGATGAACCCATTTACGCTTAGGTAGTGCTCCTTCAAGCGAATTGTGGCATCTAGACCAGGTCCTGTTCTCTTTACTTTATCTCACATTCAGACCCTCTTCATCGATAAACGTTTTTAATTAGATTTATAGATTCTTTATATTAATCTTTTCGGTAATAGTATTGTTAGCTGCTTACTAATAATCGAATTTTTTTTGGCCAATCAAGAATCAGGGGAACATTTATCTTCTCGAGGATCTAAAAGCTTTTGATCGTATTTTTAATGAAAATCTAAATCTGTTTAATGAAAATACTTTAAAAGTGTATTTGAACTTTTCAATTACTATTTATTAAAAAAAATGTATTATTCAAAAACCCTAATCTTCTAATATTTAATAAATCTATATAATAAACAATATATAAATTCAATAATGTTACAACGGATTAGTAACAGGCTGTAGAATCACCAACTTATAGGCTATAATGGTATTATAGGCCTCAGTGATTCAGCTGCAGTATACCGAGGGACACTAGGTACCCAAGGAAAGCCTCAGGCATGTATATAGTATTAGTCATAGGATACCCTAGAAACCTAGAACACAGTTCCCAGGACAGTAGGTCCTAGGAAAGACAGAACACAGTAAGCAAGAAGGCTTCACTAGGATTAGTAATGTCCCAGGGGATTAGCCCTAGGACAAAAGAATAAGCTAGGACACCAAAGAGTCACGGGATTAGTGTCCCGTGATGGACAGCTCAGGAACGACAGCGCTCCAGGAGCGACCGGCTGTCCCAGCTGTCCAAGTAAGACGAAGATCTATATAAGGGAATGGGTTTCATTATAATGTAGAGCTTCGTGCTCAAGAACAATCATTAGTTTCATTACTATAGTTACGAGAATTGCAACCAGTTACAACCTTATTGAATTCCTACTTGAAGTCTAGTCTAAACCACCTCGAGAGATCTCTAGACACTTTCACGTGACCCTAGAGGCAGCTCCCGTAACACTTTGAGCACCCTTTCTGCTTCAAGTACCGATTCAATACCAACCGCCAGTATGGCAGCCAACAGTTCTTCCAGAAGCCAACAGGCCCCAGCAAGCAACTTCGATGATGTCGAAATGACTGATGCTCCCAAAGAGATCACCATCAACGAAACACTCAAGATTGCCTTACCAGACAAGTACCAAGGAAGTCGACAGGAACTCGACACCTTCCTATTACAACTCGAAATCTATTTTAGATTCAACCAAGACAAGTTCACCGAAAAGGAATCTAAGAGTATTTGGGCCGTGTCATACCTCAGAGGCGAGGCAGGCAAATGGATTCAACCATACCTGCGCGACTATTTCAAGCATGACGACAGGGAACGCATGCAGCCCACAAGAACCATCTTCGACAGTTTCGAAGGATTCAAGACAGAAATCCGTAGGATCTTCGGAAACTCCAATGAGTTAGAGGTAGCGGAAGACAAGATCTTCAACCTCAAACAGACAGGATCGGCATTGAAGTATGCTACGGAGTTCCGAAGATATGCGGGAACAACTAAATGGGACGAGGTCGCCATCATGAGTCATTACCGTAAAGGACTCAAACCAGAAGTACGTTTGGAACTTGATAGAGAAGGGGAGGACGATGACTTGAACGGACTAATCAAAAGCTCCATCGATGCCGATGACCGCCTATACAGGTACAAACAAACTCAACGATCATACAAGCCTCAGACAAATCATAGGCAAGGGCGCTACCGCAAGAATGAGGGCAGACCACGTTACAGTACACAGAGTTACGGGGACCCCATGGAACTAGACGCCACGCACCACAGGAACGAGAATGATGATCCAGAGAAAAGACGAAGGCGAGAAAACAACTTATGCTTTGAATGTGGAAAAGCAGGGCACCGGGCAGCGGATTGCCGAAGTAAGAAGACAGGAGGAAAGAAAGGCAACTTCAAACCCAAGTTCGGCAAAGGCCAACTTAACGCTACCTTTGTATCCCAGGAACATCCAGCTAAGACCGAAGAAACTGAGACCTTCACCAGTGAGGAATTCCGGAAATTATTGGACGAGTTACCGCGAAACCAAGAGGGTATGAATGCAGTAGACTTGTGGGAACAGGAGTACTACCGAACCCCTTCACCGTCGGTAACGGAAGAATGTATTAAGGAAGAGATACCAGCAGATCACGCGATGATGAGCTGGACTGCTTGCTATGATAAATTCTGCGGAATCCATCGATCAGATAAAGAAGCAACCGGATGGTTCCCCAAGAAAAGAAAGACAAGGAACCAACAATCTAAGGAAACAGACAAAAAACAAGTTACCCAGCAATTGAATGCTACAGGACAAGCAGGACAGATATACTGCAAGGTCAAAATAAACGGACAAATACAGCAAGCCATGATAGATTCAGGGGCTACAGGAAACTTTATTGCACCAGAAGCTGCAAAGTACTTGGGAGTTCCACTCCAAAAGAAACAAAAAACCCTACCAATTGCAGTTAGTTGACGGACAACTAGCAGGATCTGACGGGAACGTTTCACAGGAGACACGACCAGTACAAATGAACATAAACCAACATTCAGAGGTTATACAGCTTGACGTTGTGCCATTGGGCCAACAACAGATCATCCTAGGAATGCCATGGTTGAAGGCACACAATCCTAGGATAGATTGGTCACAGGAAACAGTGACCTTTGATCAGTGCAAATGCGGTCAAGGAGACACGCTAGAGGCGTCCGCGAGACGTAACACGCGCCAAGGGGAGTTGAACGCGAACAACTTCGGTGACGTAGGACACCCAGTCCAGGGTCCTCCATTAAGAGCGAAGGCCAGTACACCTCCTCTACAAATGCAGAAGCCGACGACACGGCAGGAAATCGCAATCAAGGCAGAAGAGCTTATGATACCAGAACAGTACAAGAAATACGAACATGTGTTCAAGGAACCAGGGATCCATGAGGCTTTGCCAGAACACAAGCCATGGGATCATGAAATAATATTGGAGGAAGGCAAGATGCCTGTGCACACCCCAATTTATTCAATGTCAGCCGATGAGCTGAAGACGCTCAGGGAATATATCGATGACAATTTGGCCAAGGGATGGATCAGGGAATCCACGTCCCAAGTGGCAAGTCCAACTATGTGGGTACCCAAGAAGGATGGTACTAAAGAGACTAGTTGTGGACTACAGAAAGCTCAATACGCTTACAAAGAAGGATCGATATCCACTTCCATTAGCTACGGAATTAAGAGATCGATTAGGCGGAGCTACGATATTCACCAAGATGGACCTGCGCAACGGGTACCACTTGATCAGAATGAAGGAAGGCGAGGAATGGAAAACCGCTTTCAAAACAAGATACGGGCTATACGAGTACCAAGTTATGCCGTTCGGGCTAACTAACGCACCAGCTACTTTCATGAGACTCATGAACAATGTGTTGTCACCATACTTAGACACTTGTTGTATATGCTACTTGGATGACATCCTAGTATACTCAAGCAATGAGGACCAGCACATCAAGGACGTCAGCAGCATCCTTGAGAGTTTAGCCAAGGTAGACTTGCTGTGCAAGCCAAGCAAATGTGAATTCCACGTTACAGAAACAGAGTTTCTCGGATTCACCGTATCAAGCCAAGGGCTCAAGATGAGCAAGGATAAGGTCAAGGCAGTGCTTGAATGGAAGCAGCCAAATACGATTAAGGAGTTACAGTCCTTTCTAGGATTTGTCAACTTTTATCGAAGGTTTATTAGAGGTTATTCAGGGATTGCAACATCCTTAACCAATTTAACCAAGAAAAATCAAGGAAGTTTTGAGTGGACCGTCGAAGCGCAGGAAGCATTCGATACACTCAAACAAGCAGTGGCAAAGGAGCCAATACTATTGACATTCGACCCGGAGAAACCAATCATAGTGGAAACGGACTCCTCAGATTTTGCCATAGGCGCAGTTTTGAGCCAACCAGGCCAGAATGAGAAATATACCAACCAATCGCATTCTACTCACGGAAGCTATCACCAGCTGAGTTGAACTATGAGATATACGATAAAGAATTACTAGCGATAGTAGATGCATTTAGAGAATGGCGAGTGTACTTAGAAGGATCGAAGTACACAGTACAGGTGTATACAGATCACAAGAACTTGGTTTACTTCACCACAACGAAGCAATTAAACAGACGACAGGTCAGATGGTCAGAAACCATGGCCAATTACAATTTTAAGATTTCATATGTCAAAGGATCAGAAAACGCTAGGGCCGACGCTCTCAGCCGAAAACCAGAATATCAAGAGAATAAGTCGTACGAATCATACGCTATATTCAAGAAAGAAGGCGAATCACTGGTTTACAATGCACCACAGCTCGCAGCTACGCATATATTGGAAGACAACCATCTCAGGATCAAAATCCAATCACATTACGACAAGGATGCTACAGCTATACGCATACGCAAGACAATAGAACCAGGATTCACGATAGAAAACGAGACCATATACTTTCATGGAAAAGTATACATTCCGAGTCAAATGACCAAGGAATTCGTGACGGAACAACATGGGTTGCCGGCACACGGACATCAAGGAATTGCAAGAACATTTGCAAGAATACGGGAAATCAGTTACTTCCCACGAATGAGAACGATAGTTGAAGAAGTTGTTGGAAATTGTGACACCTGCATACGAAACAAGTCGTCACGACATGCTCCGTATGGTCAGCTCCAGACCCCAGACATGCCTTCTCAACCATGGAAGTCCATCACATGGGACTTTGTGGTCAAACTACCACTCTCAAAGGATCCTACTACAGGAATTGAGTACGACGCGATACTCAATGTAGTAGATAGACTAACGAAATTTGCTTATATGATACCATTCAAGGAAACATGGGATGCTGAGCAACTAGCATATGTGTTCCTAAGGGGCATAGTAAGCATACACGGAGTACCAGATGAGATAATCTCGGATCGAGACAAGCTC
This sequence comes from Monilinia fructigena, assembly GCA_003260565.1. NCBI lineage: Eukaryota > Fungi > Ascomycota > Leotiomycetes > Helotiales > Sclerotiniaceae > Monilinia > Monilinia fructigena. The sequence goes on from QKRW01000080.1 coordinate 93,935, forward strand.
TTTACCTCGAAATTCTGGACTACCTTATTAGCACTTATGGGTATCAAGAGAAAGCTATCGACATCTTTCCACCCACAAACAGATGGTCAAACAGAGAGGACCAATCAGACAATGGAAGCATATCTTAGATGCTATGTAAATTATCGACAAGACAATTGGGTAGAACTATTACCTATGGCACAATTCGCATATAATACATCGGAAACGGAAACCACGAAAATCACACCAGCACGGGCTAATTTTGGGTTTAATCCACAAGCGTATAAAATCCCGATACCACAAGAAGTTAATGCCGAATCAGCAATAGTACAAGTCGAACAGCTGAAAGATCTCCAAGAGCAACTGGCTCTTGATCTAAGATTCATATCTTCCAGAACAGCAGCGTACTACAATACGAAACGTAGTATGGAACCTACGCTTAAAGAGGGGGATAAAGTTTATTTGCTACGACGAAACATCGAAACCAAGAGACCAAGCAATAAACTCGACCACAGGAAACTAGGACCATTCAAGATTGATAAGGTAATAGGAACGGTTAATTATCGATTGAAATTACCAGACACAATGAATATCCACCCAGTATTCCACATATCCTTGCTCGAACCAGCACCACCAGGAGCGCCAAATGCGCCATTTACAGAAATTGAACCAGTCAACCCAAACGCCATATACGATGTCGAAACAATACTAGACTGCAAATACATCAGAAACAAGGTCAAGTATATCTGATCAAATGGAAACTTTTCTGCTTTCGCAACCGCAGGATTTTAGCCATAGCATCTTCCTCTTCTTGATCCAACATCTCCTTCTGTCGGGACAAACTTTCCCAGTCACTTTCAGACGGACCTTGGACATCGCATTTTTTGCTACTACGAATGCATTCACTGCACCGCGAAGAATCAGAGGGCGAAACAATACATTTGCGACCAGTGCGCTCGCACAATGAGCATGAGGGCATTTCGAAACCTTTCTGTTCAACAAGACGAGCAAGACGGATTTGTTCTTTTCTTTTGTCAGTATTCAGAGGAGGCATAATGAAGAAGGGAAACACCACAATCATTAAAGCATACAAAAGGGAAAAAACGTACTAATATAAACGCTTGGGACAAGCGCTAGGCTAAGAAGGGGATAGTGTTACAACGGATTAGTAACAGGCTGTAGAATCACCAACTTATAGGCTATAATGGTATTATAGGCCTCAGTGATTCAGCTGCAGTATACCGAGGGACACTAGGTACCCAAGGAAAGCCTCAGGCATGTATATAGTATTAGTCATAGGATACCCTAGAAACCTAGAACACAGTTCCCAGGACAGTAGGTCCTAGGAAAGACAGAACACAGTAAGCAAGAAGGCTTCACTAGGATTAGTAATGTCCCAGGGGATTAGCCCTAGGACAAAAGAATAAGCTAGGACACCAAGAGTCACGGGATTAGTGTCCCGTGATGGACAGCTCAGGAACGACAGCGCTCCAGGAGCGACCGGCTGTCCCAGCTGTCCAAGTAAGACGAAGATCTATATAAGGGAATGGGTTTCATTATAATGTAGAGCTTCGTGCTCAAGAACAATCATTAGTTTCATTACTATAGTTACGAGAATTGCAACCAGTTACAACCTTATTGAATTCCTACTTGAAGTCTAGTCTAAACCACCTCGAGAGATCTCTAGACACTTTCACGTGACCCTAGAGGCAGCTCCCGTAACAAATAAATTTAAAATTTGTTATTTTATATTTATATTTTTATTACTAAAATGAAGTAAAAAAAGTTTATTAATTGTATCTTCTATTAACTTCTATTAACTTTTATTAATTTTTATTAATTTTTGTTATTTTTTGACTTTCTACATTTAAAATAGTAGTACACCCAAGTTATATAACATTTCAAAGTAAAAGATACCATAACTGCTTTAATATAATAAACTTAAATTGAAAGTTTTTCTATTACAAAATAAAATAGTATTTGTTGATAATTATAAGCCTAATACTGGATTGCAATTTAGATAATGCAAGTATATCTTTAAATTATATTTAATTGGTTAAAGAATATAAATCTATCGAATTATAAGAATATAGAATAGAATAAGTATAATAATATATATATAAAAATAATAAGAAAATTTAGCTTTATATAATACATCAATATAAAAATATTACAGTTGTTAAATAATTTATAATTATTAAATAGTTAAATACAAAAAGGTTGAATTGTTATTATTTACATTAAAGCCGGAACCAAATTGTTTTAGACCCTACGGTGAACTTTCGGGAGTCCCTGCCTCATAATTAAGGCCAAAAGTCTTGATATTATGTAATCACTGTGTGGTCTGAGGATGAGATAATCTTTACTACCTCATCTTACAATCTATGTCACGATTTTCGAATCTTCTCCTTTGCGAATCTCTTCGATATCTCTTGATATATTATAAATTTATATTAGTATTATTTCATGATGAGTGCCAATAGGAATACATATCCTCATGTACATGAATTTAACACGCTTCCTCTTACACAATTTGAGAGAACTCGTGATAGTCCCAATACCGCCATTACAAGACCACAGGCATGTTATTCTTTCAGCCTTGTTTTTTCTTCTTTTTTGATCTAATCCTGGGCATAGGAAATTGCATATTTCTCTTATGATGACAATCATGAATTCCGTTTGGATGATTCCTCGATTCGGTGGTATTATCCACCGGATATAGGAACGGATTTGAATCGGGGTTTTGATACTTTTCGTAAACATGACGATTCTGAAGATGAACATCTGGAATCTTTATTGAAGGCGTTGATAGAGAGGGAGAGGGTGATGGGCGTTAAGACTGATGCGGATGTTATTACTTGGAGGGGGATGATGACTAAGGTTTGCTTTATTTGGAGCCAGTTAGAGAGCGCAGGATATGCTGATGAAGGAGGTATAGATAATTGCTAGTTTGTTTGATTCTAGAGATGGATTTCAGATGAATGCTACGTGTTTCGAGGTGAGTTGATTGTTGGGAGTGGATTTTATGTTTCTACTAATGAGTAAAGAGGACTGTGTATGCTTGATCATAAGTTATTGTTTGTGAGCACGATGCTGATCTCTATAGTTTTATTGAGGAGGATCATCAGTATAAAGTAAGTAGTAGAGCTAGACAGGATGCACGACAGCAACCTCGACCAGGAAGGCCTTCAGGGGATGCAATGAGCTTTTGGGGTAAGTTTTAGATGTTGAGATCAATTTCTTATGGCGTTCACTAACAAAGGATAGGATATAAATTTCGAAACTTTGTGCCTCATGCCAACTCCTTGGCCGGAAACATCTCGAGATTATATTGAGAATCGAGTTGACGAGGCTGTTAACAATCATGCCCAATATTGCTCTGTTGTAAAAACAAAAATTGGAGGTAATTGTTTGGTTATTGGTGGAGAAGTCGATGGAAGTGTGTTCCCAGGTTGTCTTCCAACTATTTATTCGTATCTAACAATAATTATCAGTATATAAGGGATCCAAATCTGAAGATGGAAAGTCCACGGAATGGGTCGAGCTAAAAACTTCTGTGACCCCTAGACATAGAGGAGATGAACAAAATTTTGAGAAAAAGCTCTTGAAATTTTGGCTCCAATCATTCTTGCTTGGGGTCCCTCATATTATTGTAGGAAAGCGAAGTCCTGATGGGATTCTTGAAAAGTATCGAAAGGATTAATACAGCACAAATCCCTGGCATGGTAAAGAAAAAGAGGAAATAATTCATGGGATGGAGATATGTGTATTAAATTTGCGGATCGAATTCTTACATGTAAGCGCAAAATCCGTGGTCATTCTTACTCAACTAATTAAAATAGTCCTGAAAGCTACCATTGTTGGTGATGGTGTATGGAAGATTCGAAGAAGGGAAAAAATCCATGGCCATCGAAGTATTCAAGGTTGAAGAAGTCAAGGGATATGGAGGTATCCTTTCGGATGAGTTCATTTAATGGCAATTACAGAATCTCAACATCGCCCTTTGTCTGATGTTGGTATCATACCACTCCACCGATCAATCACTCAATGAAGAAGGTGTCAGTCAAGAATCTTTTGCTTGAACCACTCACTATTACATGACCCGAGTCAACTGACCCCCCCTGTTCTAATGGACTCATGAGCATGAGCAAACACCTGGTATGAAGACCTTTAAATAGGCCTTGTATATGTAACCTCTTACAGTATGGTGTGCAATTTTCTGTAGATATTACCCGTCAGTGGGTGTCGCCAAAGTATTTGATGGCACGAATATACATTTTTTTGATAACGTTTTACTGTACCCAAATTGAAGGTGGTGATTTTTCGTATCCAAGTGCGATCTCATCACATCGAAACTTTCAGATCAACCCGAACTAGTGTACTCACTATACTAGAACATCTCGGGCTGGACGCTGAGAAGGTGGGCGGTAAATTAGCTACCAACACCCACGTTTTTGTTCTGTAGCCTTAAATCTAGTTACAGACCAACAGAGCAATCGACATGGTATGATGGCTCATATACAGCAGAACAATAAATGAAACCAGCTTATCGTAGGTTTTAGGTCTTAAGTAGTCTGGTGCCGGTTCATCATTTCTATACTATCAACATCAGTAATTTGACATTTATCGGAATATATGCATCATATTGTGTAGGAACTAGTCTTTTCTGATTGATGAATTGATGATATTGATAACATTGGTGATTTTGATGGTTTTGATTGAGTGAAAGTATAAAATACAAAATTGGAGTCGAATTGTGATGAAGAAGAGAGGAATTCCTCTGGAAGAAACCTCATGCCCTACTCCTAGCTCTTCCCTAGCTCTAAACACGTGACAGTCAGAGACAGTGTTAGAGGGGTGTTGTGGGTTTTGGTTTTGCTGTTGTCTTGAGAAGTTTCTTCTGGGAATGGCTTTTTTTGTGGATGCTACTGGGAGTGTGGTGTAGCTGGGAAGTAGATTAAGTGCAAATGCGCCAACGTCGCGGAAGGGAATATATTTATTTTAACTCTTGAGTTCAAGCCTTACAGTTTTGAACCATGCACACTGTATTCTAACAAAGTCAATCACTCATGATTATTATCCTTTTCCGTGGATCGAAAAGTTTCGGAAACGGTCTCTTTTAATGAAGTCAATATTTCTCATTCAATGTGGTTCGGTAGGCGACAATTCACCAGATTGCGAAGCCCGTAACAAATTGGAAAATGTTCAAGACCAAAACCCATTAGGGAAGATGGTGAATCCAGCATATATCCTCCACGAATGTAGGAGCAATAGTTAACAATAACAGAAGATGGAACCTCAAATAATGATCACTGAAAGAAGAATAATACAAAAATCCTTAAGGGCAAAAAACATACGACTTCCGCAGGTTCAGATGACTAGTTCGTCAATGGATATGGTACTCTCCCCGCAACTGTGTGCGATGGATAGATCTGCGAGATCGAGTCGACGCAAGCGCGGAATCCCCCGTGTGGTGATCGTAGAGGATGGGGTGGGTAATAAAGAGTTCGATGAAAAACACTGGAACTGAAGGGGGAAAATATGCTCACAGGATCGTATCGTTGAAATTTGGAGACCGTGTAACGTTGCTGATTTAAAGAGGATTATGAATACGAATAAAGGAGCTCTACTTTAGATATGTACCGGATATGGTAGAGCTTGGGCACGGAATAAATGTATCAGAAATTAGATATGCAATAAATTGGATGCGAGGTTGTGAGTATTGAATCATGCATAGAGAGGTTACCGATAACAATATGACTTATGAACTACTTATATCTGGATTAGCTCAGATAGGAAGCCTCCGATAAGAATGTCCGAACGAGGGGTAAATGTAACTAACATTAACATTACAACGAAACAAAACATAGATGAACCACATAAACCCCCTTTATTGTTTCCGATCAATCCATCTACTTTTGATATAGATAAATATCAAGCTGAAACCAGACTAACTAATAAATGAATCAGAGGCATGTTGTACTTGTGCGCGCTGCTTGGGAAATAACGAGTACTAGTAGTATTTGGAGAGCAACGCCTTCTTATTCAGCATATACAGCAGAGAGTGATGCTGTATCTCAAATCAGAAAAGAAGAGTTCTGAAAAAGACAAGAAGGGAGTCTTTCGGGAAGCATGTAACATATGCGAAGAATGGAGAAGAAACGAGGAGGAAAATAGACAAACTTTTCGAGTTATGACCGAGAGTCGGAAAATTGGCATTCAAATCAGTAGCCGAGAGAAAGAGATGGAGTTGAAAGCTGTTAGAGGAAGAGATAGAAGGGGAAGAAGAGAAGATGAAAGTTGTCATGTTCGGCCGAATTAATGTGAGAGTGTAATTCAAGGCAACAGCGATTCGGAAGTATTGTCTCTTTTGCAATTAGGAGTGGAGATATAGCCTCGAGAGATGAACCCCCCCTACGCATCTATTCGCTCCCTCTCTTCTCTCCCCTCTTCAAATACCCCCCACAATATATGCCCAGACCCAAACTCTTCTCCCCCTCAATGCACCAGATACGCGAAACATCAGTACGATCCACACCTCTTCCCACCCAATGACACCCCCTCTCTCTCTCCTCCGCTACAAAATTCCAATCGGTCCTACGAAAGAAAAACGTATTACGAGTGATCACTACTCTTGCTAGGAAAACAATCTCATACCAGGAGAATGGTAAGGGGGGGAGGCTGAGTCGCGACCTGTGGAGGAGAAGAAGAGGAGAGGAGGAAGGGGGTATAAGGAAGTTTATGGGGTTTGCAAAAGTTTTGATAATTTTGAAGTTTTCCTGGGCTCTTTAGTGTATGGTTCAAGTTGTGTTGTATGGGAACAGGAAGTTGATGAAGGGGAAAAGGAAAGCTAACACATTGGGTTACCTATAGAACGACTAGCAGTTCTCTATCTGAACAAGCATTAGATATAGAGCTCGCAATGGAAGTATACAGAGATGATGAGAGGGGGAAAATGAGAACCCTGTATCAATAAAGGAAGAGGCAGAGAAAAATGAAATTCGACGCCGGGAGAAAAGATTCACAGGCCAAGATCATAAAGGATATCACTGCTGTATTATTGTGGTTAAGACTGTATCTTTATTTTGAACTTTTTAAATAAGGATCATAGATCATGACATGGTTGGTGTATACGAGCATCTTGTAAATGCAAGCACTGCCCATTTGATAGAAGCCTCCTGTTTCAAATTGCGCCAAATAATATGCCGATCGTGTCCGATATCTATAAGTTTTAGCCTAAAGCACCCAAAAAACGTTCAGGATAATACGAAATTTTCTTCAATCTCCCTAACCGAGCGGTCCAACTCTCCGCAATCATCTGTTCTTGTCCGTGGCAAGAGGGTATATCTTTCGCATAAATCTCATAATACGCCTTGACTGGCCAATATAATTCGTAATTAAGTGGTCTCTTCCAGCCAATGTGGTCTTCTGATCTGAATGTTGTTCTAATGTCTGGAAGAAACTACATCCTCTCGACTAACGAATGGTATTAATATGCCAAGTTGCCTTGTAGTCCACTCCACAACAAACGTCTCTACCTCCAGCGACGAGGTTTGTCTTTTTGAATACTCATGGGAATATCCTGAGAATAGTGTGCGCCATCAAGGTTAATCTATGTGGACTCCCGCCAGGTATTGTCTTTCATGTAGGAGATGGGCGCCAGAACCTTCTTCGTCCGCCTCCTCACTGGCTTAGGGGCAACGAGAAGCCAAGATTGCCAAACTTGCCCCGGCCTGCGACAGTCTCATAATCACCATGGAGACATGACGTCCACCTTGCTATTGTGTCATCCACAAATGGAATTAGTCTGTTTTTTTTGGAATTTGTATAGACATGTGATACTCTCTTGATCGCTCACGAGATACGACTGCCTTGAGTCTTGCAGTCCACAATCATAGTAGGTGCCCTCGGATTGTGCTTTCCGCAAGAATTGGACGCATTCCAAGGTCATATATTGCTAGATCTTTCCAACTCCAGCTAGGAGCCTACCCTGAAAAGCAAGTAGTGCATGGGTGGTTCCTCTACCTTCGTTTTATGTATGAATTCGAGCTCTTTGCCATCCTCGTGAAAACGGAAAACGTGATGAAACCTGCAGAGAACGATCTCGGCTAACTATCAAATCTTACCAGTACCAACAACCAAGAATGTTTCATCTTCTTGACTTGCAAAAGAACAACAGCAATGCTCACTGCTGATTCATTGTCTTCAAGGTGAATTGTCGATAGTACTTTTTTTTCATCACAGGATCGACAACAGAGATACAAGAGCCCAATGGTTGGTTCCCCTTGGGTAACCGAATTCCTCAGGTGGGAGTACCGTAGCATCGCCGTTCATAACGGAAGGATCCTCAAGTAACTTTGTTTTGTGGCAGGAGAAAGGATGTTATTATCTGCTTCGATGACGTAGAAACAAGGATGCTCAGGGTGTCGGACAAAACGCCGAGGAGTATAGGTTAGAGGTATGGATTCTTGCAATAGGTTATTGGTAAGTTTCTCTATCGAAAATATTCTATGACAATTAGTCTTTGCTCCAGTACAAGGGTGAGTTTACGAAGCGTAATTTGAAATGCATATATCTCAGAAGGAACAATTAGAATTATAATATTTAATCCTCATAGTTGTAAAAGACGTAAGAAGTCTAACGATAAGAAAATCATCATGACATCAGATGCTTTTAGATATTTAGGGGATCATATGAACGTACCTTAAGTTTTGTCCTTGAATTCCGACCATTCCTTCAGTACATTGCTCACTACTGAAATTCCAGCCCCATTCCAAAGCAGGATAATTAAGCGGCGTGAGCATAAAACCTTGGTAACAGGGTCTGAGTATCCTAGCCATGGTCTAGAGCTGAGCGCGAGCACTGCAGTCTGACCTTGAACAGATACTCTGAAAGCTTGGCTGGCTTTGGACCAAGGAAACGTGTTCGTGTATCGAGAGCTCTCCGGTCACTTCATCTAACACGGTTCGCAGGTAGACGCCAGAATAAAGTCCAATGTGGAGGTATAAAGTTGAACCACCAGAGGATGAGTCCGACATAGCCATAATTGAAAGAGCACTTGGAGGAGAAGTTAAAGCTTGAACGGACTTGTTCTCAAGAGTTGACTCTGGATCTAAACTCAGAATGCGCACTGTTGAGTCGTCGCAGCCAACAGCTAAGAACTGACTTCTCTGACGCCCTTCAGGAACCTCACCGAGACTTAGGCAGGTGACTGTACCGCTCATCTCTTTCTTCTCGTCATATTCAGCTAGGGATCCATCCGAATCATCTCAAAATAGACAATCTCTCCAGAACTTAGTGCTACGGCAACTGCCGTTCATTTGTGGTGGCTGCAACTATCGAGCGATGCTGTGGGGCAGCCCACTCGTTCACACGACGATCCGCACGAATGTGCCGGATACCTTTAGGATGAACCTGAATCAGAGAATCCTCCCAAGTTGCTGTACCGCTAGGGTTGGCGCCGATGACAAGAATCCAGTATCAGTTACTTCTTCTACCGTTTCACCGATACTGAGTACCAAAGTACCATTAGAGAAAGATAGAATGATGTAGGCATCATAAATATCATTTCTGGTAAGCTTTGTGGTCCAGACTGCGGATGGCACACCGGGCAGTTCAGATTCAACAATTTCGCTAACCTCCAAACCGTGTTTTCAGGGTTCGGAAGGTACTTCGAGCGCCAGTGGCCACAATTGAATAGATCTGGGGTGCGTCCTCATCGGTAAGATTTGGCGACCTTGCAGTCCATTAAAGGGTTCATAGAATCGATACTTTCGACCAAAGCTTAAGTTCTCTGCTGGTCTTGGATGGAAGTAGACGGGAGTGTATGGTTCATTAGTTCCCGTTGGGAAATCATCGCTAACGAATTCTATTTCTTCATCATCATCGCCAAGCTTCTCAAAGGTAGAATTGGTGGTTGCCAAACTCGCTGGCAACAAAAAGAAATCCACTTTTCAGGATGCAGAGACTTGCCGCAACAGGCACGGTGTCAAAATACTTGATCTTGAGACGTTTGACTTCGCCCGTCGGTGCCCATTGTCATCTTCTACCATCTCGATGGTTATCTTGAAAAAGATCTCCATCCTCTGTCTGCAACAAGAAAAAGAAAGCTCCTGCTGCACCCTTAAGTTTGTGCATCACACCTGCTACAATGTTTCGTTTCCGTTGAGGGTCCTCCGTTGCGCCACGGCGACGAGAAATGGCAACTCGGAAAGCCTCTTGATTGGAATGCCTGTAAGTTGATGTTGTCCTCCCCCACAGACCAAACACCACTAGGTCCATCTGTTCCTCCGGGTACCTGGAAAAGTATATTTGCTGTTCGATCGACAGGATCCGACCATTTCCGTACCACATGATTCAAACCAAGGTCAAGTTCATAGTAGACAAGCTGTTTCTCAATCTCCTCATAAGCTTGACCTGTGGGGTCCTGATCCGAATCTCCATAGTCAACCTCGAGAGCTGCAAAAACAGGATTTGCGTATCCAACATCCAGGGCTAACCAATGCGAATACCAAAGTTTGGTGCTTTGTGTGCTTCCAAAGGTGATGATATAGTGAGTTCAGCCTGGGAGTTGCGATTGAGGACATACACCAGCTTATTCTTCTCCACTGATGCAGTCAAACAAGCTCTGCCCTTTGGGTCTACCGCCAAGTATTGTCCTGGAACTACTCTTCGAACACCTGACTTTCCGAAAGTCTCGAGATGTAAGCGTTGAATTTGTTTTGTGCCGGAACAAACTCGACGATCGTTATGCGGCCGGAGTCGGATGTGATAATAATATAATCTGTGGTTGTTTATTTAGCTAAACTCTCAGTTGTGACCGGTTCTATCTAATAAAATCCGTTCCCATGCTTTGTTCAAAACGGTATGATTCGTGCTGCCATCGATGCTTCAAATCACTAAGTGAAAGCTCAAGTGGGATGAGATGAATGACTTACCCTTATTACTTCCAGCCAGCCTAAAAGCTGCTATAGCTCTGATTATACCAAAAACATCGTGTGAAAGTGCTGTAACAATCTTCCCCTGGGATGGATCTGGCCTATGAAGAGTGAGACGCGAACCAGATGCGGTAACAATCTGTTGCTCTTTCGTGCCAGCAAACTGTCCGAGTATTGCTTGGGTGATGGCGGTGGAGGGTTGATTGTCAAGCTGTAGAGGAATTGGTTTGATGTTTGTCGCCATGTTTTGGCAGCAGCACAGAAAGTCTGGCGCAGCTTCAGGTAAAATTAATCACTGCGCGCAAAAAAACACAGATGGTATCATTTGTATGGGCTGGACAAGCAGCTTGTCGCAAAGCTTTGATGCTCGAAGTTGTTTTTCCACATACAAATATTCACGAGCTAAAAGTGTCCATGCCGCTTTAAGAAAGAATTGGGCGACATTTTATTACTGAAGTCACCTCATGTATCAAATTTCTTAAAACACACATTGCAAAGTACTTTTACATTCATAAATATAAGAACTTGAAAGTAACAAAGAATAATGCGTTCTTCAGCTCCATATATACCTGCCAGAAGTGCTTAAATGCGCTCAGAAAAAACGCCCAGATCGATTGGCCTAGGACGAAGAACCATACTTCCGGAAGTGGGTAGAAACCCCAAGCTCTCTTCGAATGTGCCATCGGGAAATCAATTGGCGCAAAAGGATTTGGGGTCGTCGAGGAATATCATTTGGTCAAGGACAAATAGCGAGAAATGAGCCTCCGCAATATCGAACTCCAGGTGGCTTGGAATCAACCCCGCCTCCAGAGGTTGAAGGAAGGGTTCTATTGAAGCCGAACAACCTCTTCCACTCCTTCTCGAATTCGCCATCCCCAGAGATTAGGAGACGAGCAGCCTTCATGAAACAGAATGCCTACTGTCCACACCCAGACCATCACCAAACTCGATTGCCAACAAACCCAGACGATCCTGAAGCTCGGAAATCGGCCACAAGCTCGTTACCACCGGCTCACGTCAGTTACGAGTGTCCGGATTGTGGAATACCAGTTTCATGCTCAGAGGGAGCACTGGGCGGATGATTATGAGGCACATTTGGAGATTTGCGACACTCTACGAGAAATAAATGAGGATGACCACGATCTACGTTCAGGCCGCTTCTTTCCCGAATTCGAGTACCCTGGAGACCAGATTGAGGAGGCCATGGTTAACATGACAAATTGGGATACCCTGCTATTTTCTAGAGAGTTTAAGGCTATCAATGACGAGAGAAGTTTGAGACAGGCGACTAGGTTGTTAACGTACCCTCTTACGATTGGAGTGTACTCCATGAACTAAAGCCCCTACAACATCAAGAAAGGTGGAAGATTAACGGTTGAAGGTCTTAAGAGTTTAAGTGGTATGTTGGACTCTTCATGTCTCTCAAAATGTTGTTTGCTAATATAAGTCAAAAGCTCTTCGTTATAATCTACATCCTGCACGAAC